>LGRX02007330.1:51843-75746 GCA_001247695.2 Cymbomonas tetramitiformis | reverse complement strand
TCGGAGCTGACTGTGGCGCGTGCTCGCACTCGGAGCTGACTGTGGCGCGTGCACTCACTCCGAGCTGACTGTGGCGCGTGCACTCACTCCGAGCTGACTGTGGCGCGTGCTCGCACTCGGAGCTGATTGTGGCGCTTGCTCGCACTCGGAGCGGACCTTGGCGCGTGCACTCACTCGGAGCTGATTGTGGCGCGTGCTCGCACTCGGAGCTGACTGTGGCGCTTGCTCGCACTCGGAGCTGACTGTGGCGCGTGCTCGCACTCGGAGCTGACTGTGGCGCGTGCACTCACTCGGAGCTGACTGTGGCGCTTGCTTGCACTCGGAGCTGACTGTGGCGCTTGCTCGCGCTCGGAGCTGATTGTGGCGCGTGCTCGCAACCCGGAACAGCTTGCGGTGTGTTTGTACAGACCCAGCGAATAATAACATATTATCCGGAGAGACTAGCGCTTATCAAATAACGCCCACAGAGTCCCGACACTTGAGTTGATGGGATGATGGTATGGTTTCCAGGTGAAGGAGGTTCATGCTCAACAACTAACGATGGAGTCCCGCATCTCACAACTGCAAAGTGAGGTCAAGAAGAGGGAGCAGGAGCGAGACGAAGTGATCGAGGACTTGTTGGTGGCTCAAGAGGAATGCTCCATGAACGCGGATAGCATCATTCGTCACAGTGCTGCCTCAGATAATGACGATGAAGATGAAGGGCCAGTGCATCAGGTTACACTGCTGAAAACACTTCAACAGCGTATCGGAAAAAACACTTCAACAGCGTATCGGAAAGGGGAAGAAGATGGTGTTCACCCCGGAGAGCCTGACTGAATATCATCGGATTGTCGATGAGTTTGAGTTGTCCGGACCACGGATCTCCCGGTTGTTTCATCGTGTACTGGGATTTTTTACTGGATTGCCCCTTGGTGAGGTTGAAGACATGGCCCCTTTACCTAAGAAGTCAGCCTTCTATCAGCACGTGCGTATGATGGGCCACGTGAAGCGCCTAGAAATGTCTCAAGAGCGTGATGCTGATCGGCCTTTCTTTGCCACTGAGGCCGATGAGGGCTCCAAGGGTCGCTCTAAGCTGATGATAGCGTTCGCAGTGTTCAAGAAGGCATCCGATGTTGCGGGGAGACGACTGCTAGCTGGGGCAACACGGATCAGCAATACCACGGCCGAGGTGAGCCTGCGTGGCATCTTGAAGGGTTTTCATGACATTCAGTGGCCGACTCTTTATTTGCTGTGGATCACGGGAGATTCGTGTAGTTCGATGAAGGCGATCGTTCCGTTAGCCGCGGATGAGAAGCGTTTGGAGTTCGCCGAAGCCTTGGCTAGAGATGATATGGGATACCCGGACTTCCTCCCGATCGATGTCACAATGTTCTTCCTGGTGCACGTTGATCGCCCCCGTCAGCTAATACCTTTGCATGGGGGACACTATATCGATGATGCAAATCACATGCCCAAGAATGGGGAGGCCGCCATGTTCAAGGAGATGGGGAGTGGTGTCAACCTCGCTTCTGGCAAGCTCGTGCTTGGCTTCTTGAAAGGGGAGCTCTTTCGGTGGTCGCGGCTTCACAAGGGTTCACACGAGTTTAGAGACCTTGTGCGGTTTTTGGAGCCTGACATTCAAAAGCTTTACAAGACCATACCAGCAGAAATAAACCACCGTTTGACCATTGCCACGCGTTTGGCTATGTTGTACAACGACTTTCGGGTACCGCTGATGAGCGTGTGTGAGAAGTTTAACTACGCTTATGGGGGTGACAAATGGCGTGGGGACCGCCAAGCAACCCTTGATCACATGAAGGAGGTTTATGCTTCTCTGTCTGATATACGTGTGCAATCATGGAGTCTTCTCTTGAGACGGCTTCACGATTTTTCGGTGGAGGTATACACCATCACACAGTACAATAGTGGAATTAATGTGGTTATTCTTCGTGCGCAGAGCGAGGATATCTTGGCAAATCTTGAGGCCTTCGACATCAATTTCGATACTGTATTCAAGGAAGAGAAGGTTGCGATCGAGAGGTGGGCTCAAGAAGCGGAGCAGTCTGGGCAACTAGCACTCATCGCCGAGAAGACTGTGGAGGCACTCAAAACGGGTAAATCGGCCCAGGAGGTGATTCAAGAAGAGGGAAGCAATGCGAATGAGTGCCACTTGCTTCAAGATGTGTTCGGGGAAGATATTTGGGGAGAGGAGGAGGATCCGCCACCATCTGGTGAAACTCATGATGACGGGATATCGGAAGTCGAGGATGCTACGGATGACGAGGGAGAAAGAGATATCCCTGGTGATCCTAGAGCACAGGAGCCGGAGTGTGCGGAATCGGCGGCGGGTTCTATTGCAGCACCACCGGCACAGGACGTGGGGAGCGTGACACCGGTGCAGAGTGCTACTGCAGCAGCAGTGGCGCAGGAGCCGGGGAGCGCGGCACCGGTGCAGGGTGCTACTGCAGCATCAGTGGAGCAGGAGCCGGGGAGCGCGGCACCAGTGCAGGGTGCTAATGCCGCATCAGTGGAGCAGGAGCACGGGAGCGCGGCACCGGTGCAGGGTGCTTTTGCAGCATCAGTGGCGCAGGAGCCGGGGAGCGGGGCACCGGTGCAGGGTGCTACTGCAACATCAGTGGCGCAGGAGCACGGGAGCGCGGCACCGGTGCAGGGTGCTACTGCAGCATCAGTGGCGCAGGAGCCGGGGAGCGCGGCACCAGTGCAGGGTGCTACTGCAGCATCTGTGGCGCAGGAGCACCGGAGCGCGGCACCGGTGCAGGGTGCTAATGCAGCATCAGTGGAGAAGGAGCCGGGGAGCGCGGCACCGGTGCAGGGTGCTACTGCAGCATCAGTGGCGCAGGAGCACGGGAGCGCGGCACCGGGGCAGAGTGCTACTGCAGCATCAGTG
The DNA here is from genome assembly GCA_001247695.2 of Cymbomonas tetramitiformis. NCBI lineage: Eukaryota > Viridiplantae > Chlorophyta > Pyramimonadophyceae > Pyramimonadales > Pyramimonadaceae > Cymbomonas > Cymbomonas tetramitiformis. Next base: position 72,856 of record LGRX02007330.1, on the reverse strand, counting down.
GCGCAGGAGCCGGGGAGCGCGGCACCGGTGCAGGGTGCTACTGCAGCATCAGTGGCGCAGGAGCACGGGAGCGCGGCACCGGTGCAGAGTGCTACTGCAGCATCAGTGGCGCAAGAGCCGGGGAGCGCGGCACCGGTGCAGGGAGTTACTACAGCATCAGTGGCGCAGGAGCACGGGAGCGCGGCACCGGTGCAGGGTGCTAATGCAGCATCAGTGGAGCAGGAGCACGGGAGCGCGGCACCGGTGCAGGGTACTACTGCAGCATCAGTGGAGCAGGAGCCGGGGAGCGCGGCACCGGTGCAGGGTGCTACTGCGCCTCGCAAGAAAAAGCAGAAGGTGGTGAAAGGTGCATTCCAAAGGGCAATGGCGGCTGGGGAAGTACTAGATGGCCCAAGTGCGGCACGGTTGCTGCTTTTGGATTTCCGCATGGGATTGCGTGTCTATCATTCATATTTGCGTGAGCGGTATGCTATATATGCCACCCTACCCCTCCGCTTCCATTCATACTTTTGCCCCCGAAAGGGGCCAAAGTACTTCATTGAGGACTTCCATCGCTTGGGGATCCATATGGCAAAGGGTGGGTGCGCTCCGGGATGCCGTGCTTGCACTTTCGCAAATGATTGCGTTTTCACGATCATGGACCGAAGTGAGTATCTGACATCTGGTGGGTTCCATCTCGGCTTTTGGGATCATCCGGATCATCAAGTGGAAATTGAAAAGGCGGCATGTGATCCGGGTTCCTTGTCTGTCATCGAGTTTGGTGGCATCCCGGATGGCATCACCAATTATGGTCGCGCACTGACCATTTTCTACGAGACATACTGCTACTTTGCTGGTGGCGGGTCCATGTTTTGTGAACGGAAGATTGGGATGGCTGGGCGAATTGGCTTCGGTGGCAACATTAGCGAAGAGCGTACTTACAAGCGATTGCACGAGGAGTCATCGGTTTTGACAGCAGAGTTGAAGAAACGCATTGGAGCACAAATGTACGCTGAGAGCCGCAAGTCAAGTGGGATCGTGCCCGACCGTGATGGGCACATCGCTGCTTTTCAAAGTGCTTATGCTGCTCGTAAAGAGGCTGACTTGAATAAGGCGGAGGAAGCGCAATGGCGAAGGGAGAAGAACTTGGAAGAAGCGGCACGAAAAGAGTAAGCATCACTTTATTACTTTTGAAAAACGCAAATGAATTATTTAAGTACATGTGTACCTTATAGGTTGGATGCTTTCGAGATGAAGAGAGCCTAGTGGTTGCTTATCATTCAGGTTGAGGGCTAGAGAAGGTGCACGCCGAAGAGAGGAAAGAGAACAAATTGAAAATCAAAAAGCGGAAGAAGCTGCGAAACGTCATGCTGAGAGGGAGATGATCACCAGGTGAGTTTTTTTGTATCGTATGGATGTAACACATGATACAATTTGCATAATATTGCCGAATGTTTGCCTATAAGTGAAATTGCGTCGTGGTTTGCCTTGGAATAGGGAGAGGCAAAGTGTTGCGGCTCTCAAAAGAGCCACACAAAAAAAGGACGGAGAGATTCGAGCAACGGAGAAGCGTGAGAAGGCTTTGAATGTGTGGTGCGCACCCAGTAATGTACATGAAACATGATTGTGGAATATTTCGCGTAGAACCAAAGTGGTCACATCACCATTACACGTGTCCTAATTTATGTGAATGTTGATCGCAGGCGTAAGAAGTTGCTAGCGACAAAGAGGAAAGAGGCCAAAGCAAGGGATAAGAAAACCTGCATCAATCTCTTGCGTACTGCTGGCGTGGAGATCCAAGAGAACATGGGAAACACTCAGTTCTTTCGGGAGAAGCTAGCCAAACACCTATATGAGCGAGCATGTGTCCAGGAAGGAGTTGAGGTTGTCACTGATGGGCCCACGGCATCCGAGCAGGCGCAACAGGCCACCACGCCATCCGAGCAGGCGCAACAGGCCGCCTCGCCATCCGAGCAGGCACAACAGGCCGCCTCGCCATCCGAGCAGGCGCAACAGGCCGCCCCGCCATCCGAGCAGGCGCACCAGGCCGCCTCACCATCCAAGCAGGCGCACCAGGCGGCCCCGCCATCCGAGCAGGCGCACCAGGCCGCCTCGCCATCCGAGCAGGCGCAACAGGCCGCCTCGCCATCCGAGCAGGCGCACCAGGCCGCCTCGCCATCCGAGCAGGCGCACCAGGCCGCCTCGCCATCCGAGCAGGCGCAACAGGCCGCCTCGCCATCCGAGCAGGCGCAACAGGCCGCCTCGCCATCTGAGCAGGCGCACCAGGCCGCCTCGCCATCCGAGCAGGCGCACCAGGCCGCCTCGCCATCCGAGCAGGCGCACCAGGCCGCCTCGCCATCCGAGCAGGCGCACAAGGCCGCCTCGCCATCCGAGCAGGCGCACCAGGCCGCCTCGCCATCCGAGCAGGCGCAACAGGCCGCCCGCCATCCGAGCACGCGCAACGGGCCGCCTCGCCATCCGGCAGGCGCACCAGAACCGCCTCGCCATCCGAGCAGCGCACCAGGCCGCCTCGCCATCCGAGCAGGCGCACAAGGCCGCCTCGCCATCCGAGCAGGCGCACCAGGCCGCCTCGCCATCCGAGCAGGCGCAACAGGCCGCCCCGCCATCCGAGCACGCGCAACAGGCCGCCTCGCCATCCGAGCAGGCGCACCAGGCCGCCTCGCCATCCGAGCACGCGCAACAGGCCGCCCCGCCATCCGAGCAGGCGCAACAGGCCGCCTCGCCATCCGAGCAGGCGCAACAGGCCGCCTCGCCATCCGAGCAGGCGCAACAGGCCGCCCCGCCATCCGAGCAGGCGCACCAGGCCGCCTCGCCATCCGAGCAGGCGCACCAGGCCGCCTCGCTATCCGAGCAGGCGCAACAGGCCGCCTCGCCATCCGAGCAGGCGCAACAGGCCGCCTCGCTATCCGAGCAGGCGCAACAGGCCGCCTCGCCATCCGAGCAGGCGCACCAGGCCGCCTCGCCATCCGAGCAGGCGCAACAGGCCGCCTCGCCATCCGAGCAGGCGCAACAGGCCGCCTCGCCATCTGATGTCACTATTGGGGGTGCGGCATCCGTGGTGCTTGAGGAGGCGCAACCGGCTGCCACCGCGTTTGAGCAGGCGCCACTTGCTGCTGCGGTGCTTGAGCAAGCGCCTTCGGATGCCACGAGGCGTGAGCACGCGGCACCGGACGCCATGGTGCCTGAGCACCAGCCACCAGCTGCTACGGTGCTTGAGCACGCGCCACCGGTTGCCACGGTGTTTGAGCAGCAAGCCGTCGCAACACCTAGGATATCAAAGCGTACCCGAGCGGTTGCTGGGCACTATGCCAATTTACTTGGAGTGCGCCCGAGAGCACGAGAACAGGTGCACCAAGATGTCGCAGCACCAGAGTTGTCTCAACAGGGTGTCGCAACACCGGAGGCGCAACATGCTTCCATAACAACTAGGATTTCAAAACGCACCCGAGCGGTTGCTGGGCACTATGCCAATTTACTTGGAGTGCGCCCAAGAGGTGCAAGTTCAACCCAACCTAAGTCTGGTGATGAGCATGAAGTTAGCAAGCGTCGTAGGCGATAAGCTCCTGGGCATTAAGCAAATTGGAATTGTGACAAGATAGATCTTTGAAATGTATTCAGTAGTTAGATTATTTCGAGTAACCCACTTCATTTATTTCGAAATTTGACCACCTCTGATCATAATTATTAAGTTGTGGAGTGTATGTTTGAATTTGAAGTTTGTTGTTGACATATGTGATTTGAGGCCTGCATGCTATGTATGTATGGTCGCTAGTGCCCGTAGTACCACAATAGGGTAAGTGTGTTCTACAAGTTTGATTCGGGTCCTCCAAGGTCGTTGCCCACCACCCATTTTTTGGTTGAGGCCACTTGTGAGCTTATAGCCTGAATCCTTTATCAAATTAACTTGATCTATTTAGGATGATACGATACATGTCGACACTTGATCATATCGTGCGATCCTTTCACGACAAATCTAAGTGCATATTCGGATTTTACGTGGTCGACTTAGTGGGGGTACGTTCCTCCACATATCAGCGAAGCAAATTGACCGTGTGATGGGCGTTGCACTTGGGTGAACTCCACGGTATACATACGATAGTCTGCTACGCCTGTTGTCGGCTACCCGGCGTGAGTGCCATCGACCCACCGTAGGGTGGGTTGGGAGGGTCCTTTCAAAAATCTAAGTGCATATTCGGATTATACGGGATCGACTTAGTGGGGGTACATTCCTCTACATATCAGCGAACCAAATTCACCGCGTGGGCGATGCACTTGGGTGACCCTTGGTATGCACAGTTTGCGACGCCTGCCGGCTACGCGTGGGTGCCACCGTAGGGTGGGTTGGGAGGGTCCTTTCAAAAATCTAAGTGCATATTCGGATTCTACGGGGTCAACTTAGTGGGGGTGCAATCTTCCACACATTTGCGAACCAAATTGACCGCGTGGGCATTGCACTTGGGTGACGCCCAGTATTCACAGTCTGCTACGCCTGTCGGCTACGTGGGTGTCACCGTAGGGTGGGTTGGGAGGGTCCTTTCAAAAATCTAAGTGCATATTCGGATTCTACGGGGTCGACTTAGTGGGGGTGCAATCTTCCACACATTTGCGAACCAAATTGACCGCGTGGGCATTGCACTTGGGTGACGCCCAGTATTCACAGTCTGCTACGCCTGTCGGCTACGTGGGTGTCACCGTAGGGTGGGTTGGGAGGGTCCTTTCAAAAATCTAAGTGCATATTCGGATTCTACGGGGTCGACTTAGTGGGGATACACCCCGCTACATGTTCGCGAACTTTTGAAATGGCGTGCGCAAGAATCGGTATTTTCGCCAAAAATCGACCTTCAAAAAAAAAAGTCAACGCAACCGGTCAACGCTCGTAGCGGCCGATCCAGAGGTCAAAATCGATTTCCGAGACCGGTTTTTTGGGGTGCCGTACCCCACTTTATATCCTTAGCCGCGAGGAAATCTTCATCTGAGAAAGTTGACATCGACCAACGGAACGTATACTATGACTATCGACTAGAAGTACTCGTCAAGGTCTCGGCCAGTTCTTTTCTCGCCCGATTCTGTACCGTTGGATGTACTGTAACTATCGCCCGGTACAGTACAGAACGAGTTTCGAGAACCGGGCGAGAGTACCTAGGTACTGGGCGAGACCTTGACGCGTACCAATCCGAATCCCTTTGCGTACCAATCCGAATCCCTTCGCTTGACGCGCTAAGCACTACAGTAGATAGTAAGATTGTAATAGATAGAAGATACTGTCGTGTGACAATAGATACAAGATAGTTTACGAGTATTGCGCTACTTGCAAGTTGAAGTAGTGCGTTAGGTGTATTAGCTTCATGTTGGATGCGATATTCTTTTGAACGAGTCTACTTCTCAACAACGCCTGTTGACAGGAGGGAATATGTCATTCAAATAGTTGCCACATATATATAGTAAAAGTGGCATAATGTTTGAGGGACAACTACTTAGTGCTCTTAACCAGGTTTTAGGGGACTACGTTGATGGTGTCAATAAAGATGACCTGAAGCTCAGTGTGTGGAAGGTATATTCGCCTGTGATGTTATGCTATCTGTGTTATCCACACGTCGCAAAGGCGCAAACTTATTGCTTGCGGGTTTTGATGCTGAGTTTGGTTGTTGTGCAGGGCGAAATTTGCCTGAGGAACTTAAAGTTGAAGCCGGAAGCTTTAAGAGACCTACAACTACCTGTCCAAGTAAAAGCGGGAATCCTCGGCAGCCTAACTCTGGATATTCCTTGGTCTAACCTCGGCAAAAAACCTGTCGTACGTTCCCATATCTTCGCACTGTGCTGTTAGGGTTGCGAAGCAAGCCTGCAATCAAGATCAAACAACTGTTCTGTACTGGGCGTAGGATGAGTCATGCGTTAAGTAACAGTTAGTACCGTCAGGTGCGTCTGTGAACGACGTTTGCTCCCCTTGATTATTCTCTCTGACCATTATGACGATATATGGGCAGATTGCTAAGATCGATCGCTTATATTTGCTCGCGGTTCCAAACGAGGAGTTCTATGACGAAGACGCAACTGCGAAGACAATTTTGTTGGAGAAACAGCAGCGTCTAGCTGCAGCGGAGAAGCAGTGGCTCGAATCTTTCGAGAAAACCAAAAAAGACGATAGTGCGGAGTCAGATGGCGGTTGGGTTCAATCTTATTTGGATACAATCCTTGGGAATCTGCAACTCGAAGTCACAAACGTTCACGTGCGGTTTGAGGGAAACTTTCAGTCCAGAAGTATCGCTGCAGGAGTGACTTTGGAAAGGTATCTCGAGCTTTCTTTTGCAGGAGTTCTTTATTTCTGCTTGCCTTGCGCTCTTCAGAAACTGTGAGACCTTCTGAAGCCAGTAAATTTCTGCTCGAACAGTATCTCGGCTAGCACAGTTGACAAAGATGGAAACGCTAAATTTGACGTCGCCGGACTGGCAAAGCGATTGTACAAATCTGTTGACCTAAAACGCCTGGCGGTGTATGTCGATCCTGACGGTGAGCTGGCTTCCTTACTACTTTTCTTGGTCACTGTTCCTGGTTTTCCGTTTCCAGGCAACGCAGTTTCTTGGTGTCTTTATTTCGTTTCTTTCTTTACCACTGTGTGAAAGTGACCGTATAGAAGGTGCACATGTTCAGTGTAATTTACTATGTATCGAATTTTCTCTTCACAGCTGCTCCCTTCATGCCAACCAAACCATGGAAATCTATGCTAGCGGAAGAGATGGATCAGTTCTTCCTTCCCGGAATAAAGCAAGAGGCTAAAGGTCGCCAGTTCGTATTCAAGCCACTATCCGGAAACCTGCAATACACAAAGCGAGGAACGAAAGAGCCCGCCGTTGACTGTGAGCCGGAGCACAAAATGAGCCTGAGCCTTGGATCCATAGCCCTGCTTGTGACGGAGTTGCAACTACGGGACTCGCAACTTCTACTCGAGGTACGTATCCGCTTTGTTGTCTGCTATACGCGTCGAAAGCTATTACACAATCTAAGTCGCGGGCCACTTTGCCCACCTGATGCGGAGCGTTCTTTACATGGCCTTCTGCACTGTAATAGGGACTGTCGACTGCGACGATGCGTGCGCCATACAACCATATTCGTCCGCAGTGTGGAATACAAGCAGACACTAGAGCCTGGTGGAAGTTTGCGTTCGAAGGCGTGATGATAAGTATTGGGGGCCGTCGCTCCAAGTTTTGCTGGGACGACGTGTTACGAGTGGCTCAAGCTCGGCGTCGCTACGTCGAACTCTATAAAAAACAACTTCTGTCCAAGCACCCGGATAAAGGCATCACCAAAGAGCTGGAAAGCTTCGACAAGCAGCTGGACGTTGAAGTGTGTCTACTATTTCGTTGTACGGCACACACGGAGGTGAGTTTTCGAGCCCGATTTGGTTGTTTCTCGCCTGCTTGCCCTACATCCTTGAAACTTGTTCCAGCTGTGCAGTGGGACGTGGCTGCAACCTCCTCGATTTGTGTGATCCTTTCTTCCTGATCAGTTTCTTTTGTTCCCTCTTGAATTTTAAAAAACGCAAGTTGTTTCCACTGGGGAGCTGCGAGGAGGAACCTCGGATGTCATGTCCTGCATCGAGCATGTAACTTAGGCATTTACAACGCGTTCCTGTGTTCACTTTGTTCATACAGATCAAGGCTGCCGAGAAGACGAAGGCAAAGAAGAGCTCGTGGTCGTGGTTCGGAGCCAGCAAGACCGACAGTACGGAGAAGGAGCAGGAGATTTCCACGGAGGACTGGGAGAAGATGCAGGAGGTATTCCAGATTGATAAGGATATAACAAAGGGGGTTGCCTCGCCATATGCGCTGCAGATGGAGTTTCAGGTGCAAGTGGACAGGGTTTCCCTGCAGCTTCAATCGCAAGAGGGGATCGAGGTACTGGGCTCATCACTGGAGAAAATGCAGGTCGGGATATGCATGTATCCTGAAACAAAGTCCATCAACTTTGGATATCGCGCGTCGTTCATCAACACCCCCGAAGGCCGGCTGCTGGAGACCTCAACCACAGGGGAGGAGAAGGGCCGTGCGGCGTATGTGGAGTACACCATGAGTCCCCAGGATGGCCAAGCGGATGCCGTGGTCCGTGCGCTATTCATGCCTTGTCTCATCACAGTCAACCGAAGAAGCCTGGACCGCCTTCTGGAGTTTGTCTCACCACCACAGGCAATGGACACCTCGTCACTTCAGACCCAGGTATGTAGCACCCCGGTTCCTATTGTCATGCGGGAAGGACCCTACTTCCCTCTCACTTCCCAAACCTCTTCGCGTGCCCATTGTAGCGCAAGGCTTCGGCTTGCTCTTTGTATAGCAAGCCGAAATGTTGGTGCTTCGCGCTCCGCGTGTATCCACTGCTCTTGCTGTAGCCAAACTCTTGCTGAGGACTTGGGAAGGTTCTGGACCTTACAGGTGAAAGCGGAGCTATACAAGAAGTCACAAGAGGTGCAGGAGATGATTAAGGAGCGGCAGAAGCGCTCCCTGATAGTTCATTTGGAACTCAAAGCACCCATCATACGCATCAGGCCCCGCACGCAGGATGTTGCATACCAGATGGTGGTGAATCTGGGCACTTTTGTCCTTGCCTCAGATGAGATGGCGAAGGGTAAAAGTGCAGAGGATCGTGCCTGGTACGACTCATACACACTGGATGGCTACAACATTTCCGCCGGCTTCTACGACAGTAAGCTAGACTGGCCTGCGCTTCAGTGCATCCTCGACGATGGTGATGGAGGTGACCCAACGCAGCTACCTGTTCTTGCGCCCACCGCGCTGCAGATCAATTTGGATATGGCCCAGGCAGAACATCCTAGCCGACCGAAGCTCAGAACTAAACTCCGTATACCGGCCATCAACGTGATGGTATCTCCCAAGCGGATGCACTGCCTGGTCAGAGCCATCTCCGATGTCACTACAAGTACAACTCCGAGGCTGGTAAGCGCCGCATGGAGCCTTAGCTAGCTCAACGCAAGCAATATGCAAGCATTTCAATCTGGCGCATCCGATGAATGGAATCGTGGTTGCTGTTCATGCACCTGCAGAGTGCATGAACAACAAGTGATGATTTGACTTTGGTGGGAATGTTCTTCACGCACGCATCAGACAGCCCATGTGAACACCGGAGTCTTCAATAAATGTGCAACATAACTGTCGTATAAGACGCTGATCGTGCATCACGCTGTGTGCTCTCAACATCGCACAAATTTCAGAGCGTCCACCAAGCACGCAGCCTATGCTTGACACAGCACATGTGTCGGACATGTTCAACAAACATGCATCACGACATTTATGTTTAAACAATTGTACGTTTCAAAGCGGGAGGTGTCACTGTTCGGTATGGGCTGTCTGCAGGCATCACAGCCAGTTGTCCAGCCGTGGGCAGCTGCAGAATACAGTGGTGCCCTGCAGCTTGTGACCAGTGACGGGGTCGGCCGCTTCAAGCTGTACAAACGGTGGGCGGCGCTGAAAGGTGGCTACCTGTACCTGCTGGAGCACGAAAATTCACCTGGCTACAGCGAGTGTGTCCCGATCGGCCGCAATCAGACCATCCATGACATCCCCTGCGCCGAAATCGGCATGTCCAACGTGTTTGCCATCGCTTCCGAGCAGCTAGCATGGGACACTTCCAAGCTGCTTGAGTCGGCTAGGCAAGGCCGGGGAACCTCACTCTTGCAGGCGGCAGACGAGAGTGCCCACGTACTCTGGGTGGGGTTCCTCTCCGAGGCTTGCGCCCGCTTTCAGACTTCCTCTCTCAGTATTGATGAGCCGTCGGAAGGCGATGCCACTCCGAAGACTAAAGCCACCTGCATCAGCCTTCAGGCAGAAATCGAGCTTCAGGAGGTAAAATTGTTGGTGTCAGGACGAACGCATAATGAGCATGGCGTGTTAGGCGACGTCGAGGAGGACATCATTGCGGTGGCGGCGATGGGCACTTCCCTGTCATTCACTCAGCGGCTGCATGACATGTCAGCGGGTCTCACAATGCAGTCTTTCGAGGTGGACGACCTTCTCTCCGGGAAGCTGCATCCCTCTCTTGGGAGGCTCGTCAGCACCCGGTCCCTCTCCAAGCCCGCGGCTCGCAGCCTGCTGGTACAGTACAGTGCATGGAGCCTGGAATCCCCGGACTATGCTAATGTAGACGCCGAGCTGGCTGTGGAGCTCAGCACCCTACACTTCTGTTGCAACCGGCGCACCATCGTGGCGCTGTTGGCACTTCCGCAGGACATGTTTGCGGATCGGGCAGTCCCCGCGCAGGTGCGCGATGTGATATTCACATGCCTTCTTGAGTGTGTAGTATTGGCCAGGCGTATGCTGAGCGCCCCTTTGGAACTTGTGTGGATGAAACTTTGGGAGTGTCAGGAAGGTAGTTAGGGGAGAGCGTGAACTGGCGAGGGTTTTGCCTGAAGCTCTTGCAATAGCTACGCGATCCATGCGAGTTGCAAGAGCGCCGTGCATGTTTGAAGAATGCCGAGTGCTCATAAAAACATGGCTGAGTGAGGCTACCATCAGCACAATGAGAGCCCATATACTTTACATCGAGAAGAAAACAACGCTATGCCAGAGTTCCGTGCGGATGCAATGCTGATCAGCTGTGCTTATCTAGCGACGCTGCTGCACGCTGCATTGGTCACGGCGGTTACCACACCAAACAGCTCACTGTGTGCATCGAGGCAAAAGCGAAGAAGCTTGTTGCATGTGTCGTGACAGACAGGTCATGAAGCAGCTTACTCCATATAGCTGCTACGTGCCGTGACTAAGGACGGGCAGATCACGAAGCAGCTCCCTGCATACATCAGGACGTGTATTTCACATTCCTCTATTTTTTGTTGCATGCCTTATTGAGTATTGCTGGGAATGTGGTGGCAGGAGCCGGCTGGTGGCACACCCGCACCTTCTGGAGCGGAGGCGCGGAGCATAATGCTCATTAAGGACCGGACACGCGTACTTTTTAAGCTGAGGGCCGTGCTGTCAAAGGTAGACCTGAGACTAAACTACGAGGATGGCACATCCCTTGCATTGGTTTCCGTGGACAACCTGTCCTCGGATGTGGCCACCTTTGCGGACTCCCTCAGTGTGTCAGCCTCTCTGGGCGGGGTCCACATCGAAAATCAGCATGTCGAGGCAGCACATCCCAACCACTGGATCTGCCGCAACAGCGATCGTGTGGCAGAGTCTGACTCACTCCTCACATTGGCATTCCGAACATTCGACAGGAAAGCAGTGGATTACCCAGGTTATGACTCGAGCCTGAAGGTAAACGCCTCTGAGCTGTCGATCGTTTTCCTGTTCAGCTTCATACAGGAGGCCCTGCGTTACCTCACAGCCCTCATGGGTGCCCGAGCATCCCCCACCGCAGAGCCGGGTGTGCAGGCTGTCGAAGCAGCTCCTGCTGCACCCGACGGTGCTCTGGCAAGCGGATCTCCTGCTGCCGCTGTCCCGGGGACGGTTCCAGAGGTGCCGTACACCTTCAACTTGGAGGTGGCGATGAACGCTCCAGTGATCTTCATGCCGCAGCATTCCGGAAGCAAGGATGGGATACACCTGGATCTCGGCCAATTGGACGTGCGCAACGAGCTCAAGTGGAGCGCGGAGGGGGTTGGGGCGGTGGGTGCCGTGCTGGTAGAGATTACTACGGTGCACATTGGCGGGCTGGAGCTCTTTCTGATCACAGACGGGGTGCGCGGCGTCAACCTGGTGCACAAGTGGGAGGGCGCGCGCGTCAACCTGCGGCGGCCCATCGTTGACGCAGCTGCCTCCCTGCCAGGGGTACATGTGCTGCTGGAGCTCGCTCAGATTCACCTCGACCTCACCAGCGCGCAGTTCCAGCTGCTTACGACATGCGCCGGGGAGAACTTTGGCGAGCCACCTTTCTGTGAGCCCCCTGTGTTTGCGGGCGCTCCCACGAAGCCGCAGGCCACGGCGCAGGTGGCGGATGTGGCAAAGCTGGAGGGTGCTAACAGTGCAGAGGCGTTGGCTGATGCGGACAAGGCTAAGTTTATGCTCTCGGTGCACATCCAGGACATCGAACTGCACCTGCTGCGCACTGAGCCTGTTGCCCAGCACTTGGCCACATTCCAGATCTCTAAACTCGGTTTTGGGCTTGTCAGCAAGAATAGTGGCGACATGAAGCTGCGGCTCTCCATCTCCTCTGCTGAACTCTATGATCAACGGTTAGGTGCGGAGGATACGTTCCTTGTTTTGAGCAGCAGTATCGGCAAAGGCGGAGATCGTCCTGATGCCAAGAGCCCCATGCCGGCGCTGTTGCACATCGATTTTTCCACTTGCTCGGGCAATCAGGAGGTGGGCCCAGCTGTATGGTGCATGCCCATCGCAGCGCACCCAAACTAGGACGAGCCCCTTCACAAGGGTCCATGCGCCAGGTGTAATGGCAGTATGTGCCGTTTCTTTTGATTTGTGTGACGGAGTGCTCACCAAGCGACCAACAAGGTAGGGAATCAGATGCTGTCATGTCGAAGATCCATTGAGATTATGATATCCTATCTCTCTCTCTCTCTATATATGTGTTACGGCATGAGCGCCCCGTTGGCATATGCCAGCCGGTTTTGGCACAGGCGCGCTAACACTGGCAAATTGTACATTCCAAAAGCATCCAAATATCCCATGAGACCGAGGCGCATGTAATGAAACACATCAGGGTTACGACACTTAGTATAATGGACTGTTTGGATGCTTTTAGAAGGTGACATTTACCACTGTCAGCGCGCTTGTGCCAACAACGTCTGGCATATGCCAGCGGCGCGCTCATGCCGTAACATATATAGATAGATAGATAGATACTTTGTATATATGTATTGATTTCCCCCCTTTTATCGCGGCCGCGTCACTCTATGTGGTATCGTTCCACGCCCCTGTTCCTGAATGTTGATTTTCCCTATGATATTCCGGGTGACCCCAGTTTGCTCGTACCACTCTGCCTGGGGCCAGGTGGGTATCCGAGTCCAGCAGCCATTCCTCAACTTCCGCGCTGACTTTGTTCTTGCGGTAGGCTTCCCCAGTGCAGCCCTGTGCGGTTCGTGGCAAGCAGCACGGCCATTGCTGCAACAGCGATTGTGTTATGTCCTCGCGTCTGCACTAAGCGCTGCATGACGCGCCCGGGCAGCTGGCCATACCCGCCCTGGCATAAAGCTGCATGACGCACCCGGGCAGCTGGCCATACCCGCCCTGGCATAAAGCTGCATGACGCACCCGGGCAGCTGGCCATACCCGCCCTGGCATAAAGCTGCATGACGCGCCGGGCAGCTGGCCATACCAGCCCCTGGCATAAAGCTGCATGGCGCGCCCGGGCAGCTGGCCATACCCGGCCTGGCATAAAGCTGCATGGCACTGCACGCACCGGGCAGCTGGCCATGCCCGCCTGACATAAATGCACATGGCACCAGGCAGCTGGCCATACCGGCCTGGCAAGCTGCATGACGCACCGGGCAGCTGGCCATACCTGCCTTGGCATAAGCTGCATGACGCAGCCCGGGCAGCTGGCCATACCCGGCCTGGCATAAAGCTGCATGACGCGCCGGGCAGCTGGCCATACCCGCCCTGACATAAAGCTGCATGACGCACCGGGCAGCTGGCCATACCCGGCCTGGCATAAAGCTGCATGACGCACCGGGCAGCTGGCCATGCCTGCCTTGGCATAAAGCCACATGGCACCGGGCAGCTGGCTATGCTGCCTGGCATAAAGCTGCATGGCGCGCAGGCAGCTGGGCATACCCGCCCTGGCATAAAGCTGCATGCGCCCGGGCAGCTGGGCCTACCCGGCCTGGCATAAAGCTGCATGACGCACCCGGGCAGCTGGGCATACCGGCCTGGCATAAAGCTGCATGACGCACCGGGCAGCAGCTGGGCATACCGTCCTGGCATAAAGCTGCATGACGCACCCGGGCAGCTGGTCATACCCGGCCTGGCATAAAGCTGCATGACGCGCCCGGGCAGCTGGCCATACCCGGCCTGGCATAAAGCTGCATGACGCGCCCGGACAGCTGGTCATACCCGGCCTGGCATAAAGCGGCATGACGCACCCAGACAGCTGGCCATACCTGCCCTGGCATAAAGCAATCGCGGCGCTACAGAAAAAGTGCATGTGACTGTGGCGCGCATCTCGCTCAGATATGTGTAGTTGCGTTGACCTCTCGCAACGGCTGATTGCTCTGTTTTTGCCTGGAGGAGCTTTAAAAGCACATCTCACATCAAACCTGGCTTCGTGTGGTTGTCCTCTCTGGCTGGGTGCCTGCTCACCGGAGGCTCCGTCTTGGGTGCCGGGGTCGGATCGGTGCAGGTGATACGCTTCTTCATCCCAACATTCGCTGGAGGCACTGCAGAGGTGGCGGATCAGGTGTCAGACGGCCATTCTCGAAGCTCGGCTTGTTGTATTGCTGCTGAATTTTGAATGCACAATGGACGATGCCCCTGTCCGGAGCTCACCCACAGCCTGCCAGCATAATGCTGGGATATAGAAAGTGGTGGACATATTCTGAGACCCCGATCAAGCACGAGACCCCGCGTTTAAATAAGACCTTCCATACTGTAGCTTTCTGGAGTATTGTGATGCTCTGCAGTATGGAAACTTGGGGTCTAACGATGGTTAGATTATCTCGTTTAACAATAACTTCGCAATTGGTTCAACCTGAACCGTAAGATTTTCGGGATAATTGCTGCAGAACACCCTCCAAAGACACCGGACAGGATTTACCCCACAGGCGATTGGATGGTCGCGCAGGCATGAACCACGCGGGGGTCTCATAGTATGTCCACCGCTTCCTACACATGGTGCATGCGGCATGGATCTGCTGGTCCGAGGCAGAAGGCGGTCTCCAGGAGGGTAGGGTATCCAGGCCCTTTGCAAGTGGTTTTGAAGCACGCGGCGGGGCAGTTGCCTCCCCTTGCCACGTGTGCCGCATGCGCACTCGTGGCTGAGGCTCCCGACACCAGGATCTGTGACGGATGTGGGGACCGCCACGTGTGCTGCATATGCGTGCATGGCTGGGGCTTTTGCTTGGCGGTGTATGCAGCATGTCCTGCCAGGAGTGACCAGTAATATCATAAAGCATCGACGCGCACCACTTTCAGTGCGCCCAGGCGTCGTTTGAACGAGTGCGGCTGTGCGGGCGAGAGGGTGAGTAGATGCTACCCACTGACATCAACTTGTCTTGCGGAAAATACGTGGCGGACGGTGACGTCACCCTCTCGCGGTTTGCGCGCATTCTGGCTGACGTGGACGCTTGCGATGACGAACAGTTTGAGTTTGATGGCCAAGGGCACCGCCTTTACCTCCCCGAGGGTGACCGCACACCGCCGGTCATTCTGATTGGGCCGCATAAGCGGCTCGTGTTCCGCAACTTGACCATCATGGTGGATGAAGGCGCACTGCACCAGCACATCAGTCTCGGCGTCGGCGCCAGCTTCTCCGTGAAGCCGTCCGATGGGGTGCAGCTCCAAGCCCCATGCATGGATGCTGACGCGCAGCTAGTCGCAAGCGAGACACAGTCCCCGGCTGCCAAAGCGCCCGCGGCCACCACCTCCATGGACATCAAGCTCCAGGTGTGACACATCAGCACTTGCCGCCTGAAGATAGGCTGGCATCGCCGCTCTCAACGCTGGAACGATGGTTTAGCATTCCAATTGGACCACTTGTGAAGCACCTCTCCATCAACGAAGGGAGCCTCGGACAGCATGGATACTGCAGTCAGCCGCGCCGTCACAAATTGTGTGGCGGGCTGAAATCCAGCACAGCAGGGAATTCAGGGCGCCTGCTAAGATCATGCGAGCTGCGAAAGTTCCATTGACTCTCCCTTTGCCTTGCGGTGTTGTTGGGCTGAGGGCTGGGTTTGGCTGGAGTTGGCGCTGCTCTGAGCCTCTCTGCAACGCGCCGCGCAGGTGTACGGCCTGAAGGTGATTGCGCAGGAGGTGGAGTCCGTGAATGAAACCGGGGAATTCGGCACCTCGTCCGGCTCGCGCTTCCTCCAGGCCGAGCTTGACCTGCTGGTGAATGTGTACATGGCGGAGGCCATGGGGGTCTCTGCGGTGGTCAGCCGATTGTCCCTGGAGGCGCATGGTGCCAAGGGCAATGACGGCGGTATGCAGGTGTGGAGGCTTTGGAAGAATCCCGCACTCAACGCATGGAGAGTTAGAAACACGTGCCTATCTGCTCACGAGTCTCACATTAACGGCTGGCGAACCCTAAATTGATGGTTTGTACTGCCGTGTTCCCGCAGGTGCTCGCGCCGTGTGAGCTGATGGCAAATTACAATGACTCTGCAGAGGGAACCCGCGTGATTCTCGGTACTACGCCGCTGCTGACGAGATTCTCCCCGCACGTGCTGTTGCTGACGAAAAGCGTGGTGTTTCAGATGTCTGTCGCATGCGGTGGGTCGTCAGATGCGCTGCGGCCGGTGAAGAAGTTCGAGCGCCTCTGGTCAGACGCCGTTGTGAGCGGCGGCGTGCTGGACAGCGAGGAGGGCACACGCGCCACCGGACTCTCCTTCTGGCGTCCGCAAGTTCCCCACGGATACTGCCTCCTAGGTGACTGTGTCACCTATGGCGATCAGCCGCCGCACACAGAGGTGCAGGTGGCACGCGACTCCACCGCACTGCTGACGCCTCCGGCGAGCTACGCCTTGGCGTGGCGCTCCGGGGAAGGCAAGGGCGCGGTGAGCGTGTGGACCCCGCTGCCTCGGAACGGCTTCGTAGCCCTCGGCTGTGTGGCGAGCATTGGGCCCGATCCTCCGGCGCTAGATACCATGCGGTGTGTGCGCCAGGAGCTTGTGAGGCGCAGCGCTGCGGTGGCGTGTTTGAGCCGGTTAAACGGGAGCGTGTGGCAGGTGAGTGGGCCCGCGGTTCTATCACCCACATGTTGCGCATGGCGTCGGCATTATTCCAGTGAACTCGCTTAGAGAGGTTGTCGGGAGTGGGGTCGAATTGGGGCGTCACCTTGTCATCTGGGGCGTCACCTTGTCATCGGGTCACCTTGTCATCGGGGCGCCTCGCGGAGCATCCACTCTCCTTCCATCTGCACCGCCCGCCCGTCACCGCGCTTGCAGTGATGTGGCCACCAAAAGAGCGAAGCAAAGGAGAGAGTGCGCGCGGTGCCGCCGGTGCCACGGTGCCCACCACCCATTTGCGGCGGACCTAAACCGTACCAGACATGAACGAAGGGTCGGTCGGGGCACGCCATTTGGCTTGGCAGGTGGGCAATGCATCCGCAACGTTCGTGGCCCAGGCGGAGGCGCAGCCAGCTCGCGGCCAGATTTGGGAGCTGCGGGAGCCTCTCGGGCTGAAGTCCGCCGGAGGAGCGCAGGGGACTCAGCGCACCCCTGCAGCTGAGCGCAGAGGCGGAGCGCCTGCGGCAAAGCGGCAGCATGAATCGGCGGAAGTCGATGGCGGCGCCGTCGAAGGTGGTGGTTGTACGGGTGATGCCTGTGGTCGAGGATCGCATCTGGTGGGACAAGGGGGCAAAGAGCACAGCCGGGGCAGAGTTTGGCGAATGGTCGAAGGTGCACATGTCCGTGTGGCGCCCGGTGAGCCTCCAGGGGCTCCACACAGCATCCCTCGGAGACGTCGCTGTGCCTAACAGCTACGACGCACCCAAGCACTTGTTTGCTGCAGTGGACACGGGTGACGGGGCGGTGGCGCCCCCGAGGGACTACGAGCGAGTCTGGCGTGACGGCGGGGGATCGCGCAAGAACGGGTCAGCATTCTGGCGGCCGGTGCCGCCAGTCGGGTACGTCGCTCTGGGGCACGTCGTATCGCGCGGGCACCACAAGCCCGCCCTGGACGCCATGTTCTGCGTCCACGAAAGCTTGGTCTCGGCGCACGCGGTGCGTAAGGAGCATCTCGCGTGGGACAGCCGAGGTGCATGGGCCAAGCTCGGCTCCGCCCCCACCAGCGTGTGGCAGGGGGACACCACCCTAGGCACGTTTATCAGCGTCTCCGTGAACAGCTCTGCAGTTAACTTGAGCACACTCACCGCGCACAGCCTCGAGCAGATGCAGATGATCGACACCCCTCCAAATCCGCCGGGGATAGGGCCGGCCGAGCGGCGGCTGTCCACGTCAGCGGCAGCAGCGCAGGAGTGCCTGCACGCACGCACCGTGGCAACATTGAGGCACATCTGGTGGGCGGAGGGGCTCCGTGCCCACCAGGTGACCTTCTGGCGACCGAGCCCCCCCAAGGGGTACTTTGCGCTCGGTGACTGCGTCACGCGGGGCACGATCTACCCGACTGGGGTGCGCGTGTTCCAGGACCCGATGTGTGCGGAGGGCAACAGCTCAGCAGGCGGCCTGCTGGTGCCTCCGGTGGGGTTCAAGATGGTGTGGGGGGACTGCGGCAGCCGTGGGCGCACGGTGTCCTTGTGGCAAGCCCTGCCGCCCCCAGGGTACGTGGCGCTCGGTTTCCTGTGCTCCAAGGGGCACGAGCGCCCGCCCTTCAGCGCCATCCGCTGTGTGCGCAGAGATCTCGCCGTTCAGCTCAGGTGAGCATCCTCCGCATCCGCACCCCCGATCCGATCCAAGCTCGAGCTCTCATATTTGCAGTCACGCCCCTTCAGGCTTAGCTCTCCCGCCCATGATCGCCGAAGCCTCAGCGCACCTGAGTCGCGTTGCGCTCAAGGCGTGATGCTGCTGTAGGACATGTGGGATTATATCCTGGAGGCGTTGCCGAGGTGGTGGGTCGGTGCCCACCTTCCGGGCGAGGCTGCTGCGGTGTAGGCTTTGGTTAAAGCATATGAATGCTGCACGCGAGCTCCTCAGCGGCCGGATCTTGCGCGCCTAGTCCATGGCAGGCGCATGTCCATAACCCCGTTTACCACCTCCCCAGAGGATATTCTTCCTGTTGACGATGCCACACTACGCGAATGGCACTCCTTGGTGTTAGCGAGGACCAGCCGTGCGGCGTTGCAGCCATCCGCGTGCCGTGGTGCAATGCCCTTATCCTCTTGGGCGTGGGGTGAGGCGGGCTGCAGCGCTGACAATCTGCCTCACTCGAGTTCTGTGTTCTCCGAGAAGGGAGCCACCGGAAAGATCGGCAGTGACAAATTCAGTGTGTGGGCCCTCGAGGAGAACCTCTACACCTTCGCAGCAGTCGGGAACCACAAGCCACCCCCAGCAGAGCTTCGATGGGCTCTCCGCACCACTACTGCTGTCGTCCCTGCCACCTCCGCTGCGGCTCCGGTGCCGGTGGACGACCCGAAGCCACCGCGCACCATGTCGGTGAAGATGGAGGTGCGCGGGCTGCGGGTCACCCTGAACAGCGAAACTGCCGGGGTGGCGACGCCACTGCTGGAGTTGCGGCTGACCGAAGTAAGCGCGCAAGTGAAGGGTACCACTGCACACATGCAGCTGAGCGGTGAACTACTGCCTGCCGTGGACTGCTTCAACACGAGATACCGCGCTTGGGAGCCCCTCGTGGAGCCCTTCCCCCTCCTGCTGCAAGCCGACATCTGCAGCAGCACGTCCGCGCAGGGGCTCCCCCCAGGCACCCACCTACAGGTGCCTCACCTACTGCAACGCCCCACCTTCCTACTCTCAACACTTCCTGCCGCAAGAGTGAAATGGGGTGTAACACCCCTCCTCGCAATCTGCTTCATTTGGTCTGCATCGGGTGTAACACCCCTCCTCGCAATCTGTTTCATTTTGTTTGCATCGGGTGTTGATGGTGTAACACCCCTCCTCGCAATCTGCTTCATGTTGTCTGCATCGGGTGTAACACCCCTCCTCACAATCTGCTTCATTCTGTCTGTATCGGGTGTAACACCCCTCCTCGCAATCTGCTTCATTCTGTTTGCATCGGGTGTTGATGCAAACACCCTGGGCAAGCGGCGCTGGCCGCGGGAACTGTGGATCGAAATGCGTGGTCCGCGATGTGCCGCAGGCACTGACGGGCCTCAGCACAGGGCCGGGCCTCAGCACAGGGTCGGGGCTCAGCACAGGGTCGGGGCTCAGCACGGGTCGGGGCTCCAGGGTCGGGGGCTCAGCACAGGAGTCGGGGCTCAAGCACAGGGTCGGGGCTCAGCACAGGTCGGGCCTCAGCACAGGACGAGGGCCTCAGCACAGAGACGGGCCTCCCAGCACAGGGACGGGCCTCAGCAGTGCCTCGGCACGGGAGGCCGTCCCTGTGCTAGGAGGCTTATCATCATGCATTATATTGCAAGTTAGGGGGAGGGGCGATGTGTAATAGTTTGTATTAATATATGAATATGGATGTTGTCCTAGGTGTGCATGATGTTTAATATGAACAAAATTATTAGAACTTGGTGCATTAGGTGGAGGGTTTACGACTCTGTACTCATTGGATAGATACAGTGGATATGATGTGCATTGGTCCCAAGAACAATCATGGGAAATTAGAGGAGACAGTGATAGCCATATGAATATGAAAAGAGAAATCGGTTTGGGCAATATGGTTGTGATGTTCATACCTCTCGAGTTGAAGAACTAATTAGTTGAATAACTTGTTGTTGTGAAATACAAACCAGCTTCTGTATCCTGCCTATACATCACCAACTTATCACATCTTAGAAATGAGGTATCGTTTGTCATCCTGTGTAACGACATATTAGAGAACTAGGCTAATGCTCACGATATATGTATACAACAGTATCTCATTTGGTTACGATCATATATGTATACAACAGTATCTCAGTATTACAGTTGATTTAGGAAGATTTAGGAAATTTGTTTGTAACTAAGGCCAAACTATGTGCTTATACATTATTATACACTAATATAAACAATTTACACTAATAACAATCTAATTTATCTCTGTGTAAGGTCCATGGACATGGTCTATCAGAATGGTGCAATATGGGCAGGTTCTGACTCCATAGTTGCCCATGTTAATTACTCTGTTATAATGCTCTACACAGAGACAAAGTCCGCAGACCCTCAGCCTCCTTAACCTCCTAAGAGGCGGGGGTGGATGTGGTGGCGCGTTAGGGTCCTGCGGCTGGTTGCCTGCTGGATACCCTTCCTTGTATTCAGGATTGTCCACGC
>LGRX02007330.1:0-51823 GCA_001247695.2 Cymbomonas tetramitiformis | reverse complement strand
TGTCCACGCCCGTGATACTGATGTCTACACGGGCTGTGAGTTCTGCAGGCAGGAAGGGTATCCAGCAGGCAACCAGCCGCAGGACCCTAACGCGCCACCACATCCACCCCCGCCTCTTAGGAGGTTAAGGAGGCTGAGGGTCTGCGGACTTTGTCTCTGTGTAGAGCATTATAACAGAGTAATTAACATGGGCAACTATGGAGTCAGAACCTGCCCATATTGCACCATTCTGATAGACCATGTCCATGGACCTTACACAGAGATAAATTAGATTGTTATTAGTGTAAATTGTTTATATTAGTGTATAATAATGTATAAGCACATAGTTTGGCCTTAGTTACAAACAAATTTCCTAAATCTTCCTAAATCAACTGTAATACTGAGATACTGTTGTTTACATATATGATCGTAACCAAATGAGATACTGTTGTATACATATATCGTGAGCATTAGCCTAGTTCTCTAATATGTCGTTACACAGGATGACAAACGATACCTCATTTCTAAGATGTGATAAGTTGGTGATGTATAGGCAGGATACAGAAGCTGGTTTGTATTTCACAACAACAAGTTATTCAACTAATTAGTTCTTCAACTCGAGAGGTATGAACATCACAACCATATTGCCCAAACCGATTTCTCTTTTCATATTCATATGGCTATCACTGTCTCCTCTAATTTCCCATGATTGTTCTTGGGACCAATGCACATCATATCCACTGTATCTATCCAATGAGTACAGAGTCGTAAACCCTCCACCTAATGCACCAAGTTCTAATAATTTTGTTCATATTAAACATCATGCACACCTAGGACAACATCCATATTCATATATTAATACAAACTATTACACATCGCCCCTCCCCCTAACTTGCAATATAATGCATGATGATAAGCCTCCAAGCACAGGGTCGGGCCCTCAAAGACAGGGTCGGGCTCAGCACAGGGACGGGCCTCAGCACAGGGACGGGCCTCAGCACAGGGACGGGCCTCAGCACAGGGACGGGCCTCAGGATTCTGGGTCTCCTTGAGACCCCCCTTCTGAACTGAAGGTGCTGATAAGCGATGTGATGTGCTGCTGCCTCTGCTTCTCGAGGGAGTGCAACCTGAGACGCAGTGTATGTGTCTCTCGCAGCATTGATTTGGATGATGGGATTGTGGCTGTCCCTGTGGTACCCTTCTGACGGGTACTGCCTCTTTGAGGGTGTTGGGGATTCGTCTGCGGCTGGCTCTATTTATGTCCAGTGCCTTGAGGCTTTTTCACCTGCCGGGGGACTGGTGGTTGACAGCCATGTTATGGGGTGCTGACATCTCGTTGTGAACGGGGACGGCCACTGGAATGATTTGGATGATGGGATGTGGCTGTCCCTGTGGTACCCTTCTGGCGGGTACTGCCTCTTTGAGGGTGTCGGGGATTCGTCTGCGTCTGGCTCTATTTATGTCCAGTGCCTTGGGGCTTTTTCACCTGCCGGGGGACTGGTGATCGACACATACTTTATGGGGTACTGGCATCTCGTTGTGAACGGGGACGGCCACTGGAATGATTTGGATGATGGGATGTGGCTGTCCCTGTGGTACCCTTCTGATGGGTGCTGCCTCTTTGAGTGCGTCGGGGATTCGTCTACGGCTCGCTTTTTGGAAGTGTCTTGGATTCGTCTGATGCTAGCTCCCTCTCCGTGTACAGTGCTCATGGTTATTACACATGCCGGGGGACTTGTGTTCTTTGACCTTGATATGAAGTACTGGCGGATCGCTGTGAACGGGGACGGCCGCCGGGTGGAAGTGGGTTTTGGGAGGCAGTTATCCCTGTGGTGCCATTCTGGCGGGCACTGCCTCTTGGAGAGCTCGGTAGATTCGTCTGTCGTGCTGCGAGGAGAGGCAGAAGGTGGTGATGTACACCTTCTGTGTTTTCCCTTGAATTTTGTGGGGAGCACTTAGGTGCCCGCATGTTTCCTTTTTTTGACATGGGGTGTCCATGCTGTGTGGTGTGACTGCATTCATGACATAACCATGGACCAACAGGTCCCATCCATCGACCGGGAGCCACTGGGGGGCATGCCAGCGGGGTCCGCTTACTCCGTAACCCAGAGACCAACAGTTGTTTGGCGACGATCGGTCACATCGTATCATCTTTCCATGCTGCTTTGCATTTGGGTTGGGAATATGTATGCATTTGTGGTATCTTGTCACGGCCCCGCCCTGCTCTTGATTTGCTTTTCACATCCACTGGGATGATGATGGGCTGGCTTTTGTTGGCCGATCTCATGCCGTTCAGTGTCTCTCGCAGCATTGCATACCCATGCACGGCATGTGGGCATTACATCACCCCTGTTCAGAGGCGCCGGCTGATGAGCAGCTCAGTGACGTGCTACACGTGCGTCAGTGGGCCGCAGGGATCTTGAGTAGCATACAGACATGCATCCCGAACTGCATTCTTGCCGCAGTCCGAGCAACCCCATGCCCCGTGAGCATGTGAGGAAGATGCGGGGCGCTTGGGGGGTGAGCGGGCGCAGATTGACTCGCAATCGGAAGTGAACCTGGTGCTCTCGCACAGCGGGGTGGCGGGGCTGCTGGTGGGCTTGGAGGGGGTCTCGGGGGCGATGGCGGGCACGCTACCTGAGACCGTAGGATGGGGCGGGGCGGCGGCAGATCTTGGGCTGCGCAACGACGCAGGCTGCACCGTGTATCTGAAGCAGGAGAACCGCCGTGATGGCAGTATGGACATCTTGCCGCTGCCCGCGGAGGCATCCATCGTGCTCGCGAGACCCGCCCAGGCGGCCATCCCCGCCTCGAGCTCTCTTGACCAGCAGTCGCTGAAGGCAGCGCCAGGGGCCCAGATGCTGGCCGTCACGGTGCAGTTTGTGGGTGGGTCGCAGGGGGACCCTGAGCTCTTGGCACCACGCGAGCTCGCGGTCTTCCTCTGGCTCACGGCATGCGAAGCCCAAGAGGTCCCCTCAGACAACCTGGCATCCTGCAACGCCTGCACCCGCTGCGTGCTACCTGACGCTGCGGGCCCGACCCCCAGCGAGCAGTCGCCCGTTGCGTGGTGGGAGACCCTTCTCCTAGCTGTGCCCCAGGGTGAGGGCGTGGCCGCTAAGGCAACCGTGCAAGCGGCGCTAGTTGACCTGGGCGCCTGCCAAGGTGGGGTGCTGGCCACGGGGAGCGTGGCAGTGGGCGCCCTGCTCGAGGGCGGCAGTCTGAAGCAGGGCATGCAATCCGTGGTGTGCCCGTTGCGGCGGGAGGGCGCAGGGGAGGCTGCAGAGCCCCTCTCTCTGCACTTGGGGCTGTGCGCCAAGGAGGTGCTGATGACTCAGCGCAGCTTGGGCTGGGGGAAGATCAGGGTGGTGCGCCAGATGGCCAAGCTCACCGGCCAGGCGCCCCAGAGCGACGCCAGCGTGCCTGGCGTGGTGGCGATCGCCACGTCGGCGCAGGGTCCGTGGACGCCGCTGGAGCGCAGCCTCTTGACAAGCGAGGGGCTCGCGTTTGGTGCAGCTGGCGCAGCTGCGCTCCTGGAGCCTTGCAGTGGAGCCGCGGCGGGCAAGGGTGGTTTCGAGCAGTGCCGCGTGCGTGCCCCCGTGGAAGTGTTCAACGGCACTGAGCTGCCGCTTCGGCTTGGGCTCGGCGCCGCAGCGCTCCAGAGAAGTGACAGTGTCACCAGTCAGGTCAGTCCTGCGGGAAACCGTCTAGCCTCTGCCTCTCTTACCATCCCGTGGAAGGACAGAGGTATCCAGAGATATGGGTTGAGATGTCTAGGTGCACGGATATGCTGGGTGCGCCTCATGTGGCCTCGTAGTCGTGGTGGCAGCGTGGTGTTTGTCGCTCATCTGTCCTTGGCCGAGGGGAAGGTTTCAGCTTCTTCTGTTCTTAGCCGAGGGGAAATCCTGATCAAAAAGCTGCAAATGGGAATCGCCATGTAAGGAAACGAAGGAAACTCACAGGAACTTTCCAAAAGACATTGCATGCTGTTTCTGAAACTTACCTTCTCCCTGGCATTTCTGCCATGCGACAAGGAAGGGCCCACAACTGCGAAAGAGAGGAGAGGGTTCTAGTCGGGGCCCTCTCCTGAGCGCTGAGCATTGCAGCTGGATCATGCGGGGGTAATGTGGAGGGGCTTGCCACCTCACTTTGGCCGCTGTGCAGTACCTGACTGAACCTAGCCCTTTCTCGCTCAGTGTAGTTTTTTATCCGCAGCCACGCCGTGAGCACGTCACAAATGGCCCTGCCAGTCTGGGCAGGCCGCCTGCTTCTTGCGTCGCTGCAGCTTGCTGATCACCAGGCATCGCTACATTTTCCCGAAGCGCGACCCAGCGCGTGACCGGCTACCTGCGGGCGCCTCATACGCCAGAGAGCGTGGTTTGCGCATCGTGGTCTGCTGTTCGCATGATACCCTGGAGGAAGACATGACACGATGCCACCGATGGTCCATCTGTGTGATGGATTGCCAACAATATCCGTGGCGTGCGCATGAGGCATGCTGCATCGTGGCGGGGCGTGCGCATGAGGCATGCTGCATCGTGGCGGGGCGGGCGGCTGAGGGCTCCGCTGAGGGGGGACACCCGGTGTGCCGGCAGCCGCAGACGCTTGGCGGCTCCGAGCTGGTGGAGGAGGTGTTTGAGAACCAGCGAGCCATGCCCTTCGCGGGGTACAAGGGCACGCACCTGCTGCCAACGGACCGCCCCAACTTCTCCGTCCGCGGGTGCTCCCCCAGGACCAAAGAGGGGGTTGAGCTCCCTAGGTGCGCGCGCCCTCCCCTGCCTTCTTGACACACCTTCCTCATCGCCGTCAACCCTCACGTCACCCAAGCCGCCCAAGAATGCCTGTGGGGACATGGCGCACGAAGCATGCTTACAGCTGGCATGCGGCATGTCCCCGCGAGCTGCCAAGCGGCTGCCGGCAGGCTGCTCGTCGAGACGGGTTGCCTGGTCGCTCCTTGCTCCACGCGCGTGCTGGCCTCTGACGGTGCCCGGGGTTTGGCGCGAGTGCTGAGGCGTCTGTCATCTTCACGGCGCGCGAACTCGGCGCTCTTCATCACACGCTGCTGTGATTCTTGCCTGGGGACCTGGCTTGGTGCGATTGATCTGGCGGGATGGGGCTGCAGCGGCTGGCGGTGGAAGAGCACTTGGGAGGTGGACACCGCGTCCGGGGAGGTGGACATCGAGGGCTGGGCATATGCCGTCGACTGGCCAGGGCTCTCCTTCCCGCCAAAGCCCGGCTCGGGTAAGAACAGCGCCTTCTGCTTTGTGCGCCGCCGCCGCTGGATACGCGTGCGCGAGGTGATCCCCGCAGCTGCAGCGACCGGCGCCACGCAGCCGGCAGCCGGGGAGGCGGGGCAGACGCAGGAGCTCGGCACGCTACTCCCGGGAGCCAGCCTCGGCGTGCCCCTTGCTGCGCTCAGCACGGGGTCGGAGCTGAGAGTGCTGGCTCGCCCCGACGACTCTGCGGAACAAGGGGTCTACGCATGGAGTGACGTTTGCGATGACGCGTCCACCTCAGGGCAGGCCGCGCTTGGGCGGCTAGAGGAGGGGAATCTGCTCCTGCAGTGCAAGCCTCGGTAACTCCCGGGGTCCATGCCCCTTCCGCTCTCCAGATCCTTCTCAGATGCCGTTTGCACCGCGGTGCTGTCGTCCCGGTTGCCCAGTCTCGAAGCCGGCTTCCATCTTACCCACGCCACCCCATGGCGATGATCATAACGGAGCCAGGTTGTGTGGGATAGAGGGTCGAGATTTTGCACGGAGAGATGCTGCTCTTTGGTGTTCCAAGCACAGCAGCACGTCTGCTGGAGGAGCTGCAGGGGATTCGCCGGTAGAGGACCCAGGGGTGAGGGAGTGGGGCACCGCAGGATCAGCCAGAAGAGCAATGGGCCATAGATGCGAGAGGCGGTCACGCTGACATGGTGCCTGGGTTGGCAGAGTGGATGAGACACCTGGGGCGGCTGAGTCGATGCTGTGGTGTGCCTGTTGATGGCAGGGCACACGCTCTCTTCCCATTCTTCATGTGCATGCAGAACGACCCGAAGGCGATCACCATGAGCACCAAGGGGGGCCTGGCAACCGCGACGGACTGGAGGCTGACGCTGGCGCCGCCCCTTAAGCTGGAGAACCTGCTGCCGTATGAGGCAATGTACACGGTGTGGGAGCTGCCGGCAGGCGTGAACGAGCCGGTGGCGCGGCACCAAGGCTCCGTGCGCAGCGGAGGGCACGTGCATGTCTACTCCGCCAACATCACGCGCCCCATCCTGCTCTCCTGGCTGCCAAAGGTTGCACGGCCCCGCCTGTTGGAATTCGAGAGTTTCGTTTTCACAAAAGCGAGCGTAAACTTTCATTCTAAAAAGATATAGCAGTTCGCAGCTTGAAACGCCACGAACTTTAGCGCCCAATCATTACTGATTGGGCAGTCTAAGTGAAAGTTCACTAAATAGAGTCTGACGTGCCACTGTCGTGTTCATAACGACTGCAGTGACACGTCTGCGATGGGCCGATGAACTATTACACACTGTGTCTTGCCGATGGTCATCATATGATCCAACGGCCACGATTAGTTCAGCAGATCTACAGATCTAGATCTAAGGATTTCATAGGGTTTCTTTAGGGTTCCTTCAGGGTTTGAGCATCCTGACTACTGTGCAAGGCCTAGACAGTCATGCTGTACATCAAACTGATCAGCAGACACTGCAGATTCCAATACCCCTTCTAAAGGGTGACTGTCTAGTTGTCCTACTGCCAGTTCTTGGGATTGGTGCCCCTTCAGTCAGCAACACCCAGTTCTTGGGATGGTGCCCCTCCAGCTCCAGTTTATGGGGATGGTGCCCCCTTCAGTCTTCAGTTCCAGTGATATGGGGATGGTGCCCCTTCAGCTCCAGTTTGTGGGGATGGTGCCCCTTCAGTCTTCATTTGATCATCACGGGGTAGGTTGTCAAGATATCCACTCGTAGTCCAGGATAAAGCTCAGGATGTCCAGATAGTCCAACCTGACAAGCCTCGGGATCATCATCCTCATGCGAGTCGGAGCCCGAGTCCAGATCGGGGATGGAGTCATCAAAGTTATCACCAAAGTGGTTACCATCATCATCCTCGGTGAACACCTTCATAGAGTCGAAGATGTGCTTGGTGGCGCCACAATCCAGAACAGCGCTCTTGTCTATAGTGGAGCGGAGCGCAACCCGCAGGTCAGGATCCACCACCCCTCCGGCCACCTTAGCACAGCGAGCAGTAGCATCAGTAGGCACCGCCAACACTCTCTCCAGCACTGAATAGTCGTTGGAGAGGGTGAGTCCAGAGGATGGAGGGTCCACCAAGTCAGATTTACCAGAGTTACCCCCAAAGATCAGATGCACCGGAGTCACGGTGTCCTCCAGGCCAGAAATAAATTGTGGTAGGTCGTCAGAGAAGCTGGCAACCACACTGTCCTCTACCAGCTCACAGATTGCAAATAGAGCCTCGCCAGTATCATCCACACCAGGGTGCTGCTCACGACGGTCCTCCACGATTCCAGCACCCGTCTCCATTGCTGCTGCAGAAGTCGCGATGACATTGTCGTAGTGGTCACATACCGCGTTGTTCAGCTTCTGGAACGACGGCAGCTCGTCCCCAGAGAACATAGTGCGAATATGCACATACGCCGGGTTCAAGGAGTTCAGTACCATAGCCACAAACACTGCCTCCAGGCTGGCGACATGAAACATTTCACCACCCGGCAGGAATTTGCTCGTGCACGCATACTCCTCCACTCTGTCAAGAACCTCCCTCGCATTTAGAAAGCTTTGTAGCGGGGGCCCGAGCGTCTTGAACCTCTTCGTGTCGTCAAGCAAAGCCTTGACCTGCCGCACAAAGTACGCAGAGCCCGTGCTCCGACGCATTTTAATTAGCTGTCGCCAGGCCGAGACACCGTCTGCCTCAGTACTGTACGATCGAACAACTGCGTTCGCCGTCCTGGTAGTAACACGCGACAGAAAGTCATGAAATAACTGGTTGGCCGCCAGCGAGAACTTCTCGTCCTTCTTGATATTCTCCAACTCGCGCGCGTCCGTCAATAACAGCGACAACGCCGGGTGACGCAGAGACGGTACAATTTTACCTCGGAATTCCAGCCACTTGCTGTCATTTTCAGCCTCCTGACCAGAATAGAGCTGGTCAGTCGGGAACCCCTTCAACATATCCGTTAGAAAAGGTAAGGGTACGTCCACAGTACCACTCGCAATTCGAGATTTAACACTGGAACCAGACATACTGGATTCCGCGGCCTCAGGACACGCAATAGCATTTCCTGTCCCCGCATTCTGATTCGCAACAGCCAACGGCGGCTCTGCTTGTGCCAGGACTTGAACCATTTTCATAAGCTCATTTAAACGCGCGTCTTGCTGCGCAAATAGCTGTTGCTGCCTCTCATCGATAAGAGTAGTCAGCGCTGCAGAGTCCTCCCCTACTGAAAGTCCATCAGGCTTCCTTTCCTCCGAAAGTTCGCCATAAGTAGATTCCACACCCAGACCTGGCGGGGACCTCTCTACAACTTTGGCCTTGTCTTGTCTCTTACTCATTTCCGAATACGCGCAGCAAAATTTTGCGCGATACAACCGTAGGTTAACACTTACAATGTAAGTGGGCCCAAAACCTGTTAGAATTCGAGAGTTTCGTTTTCACAAAAGCGAGCGTAAACTTTCATTCTCAAAAGATATAGCAGTTCGCAGCTTGAAACGCCACGAACTTTAGCGCCCAATCATTACTGATTGGGCAGTCTAAGTGAAAGTTCACTAAATAGAGTCTGACGTGCCACTGTCGTGTTCATAACGACTGCAGTGACACGTCTGCGATGGGCCGATGAACTATTACACACTGTGTCTTGCCGATGGTCATCATATGATCCAACGGCCACGATTAGTTCAGCAGTTCTACATATCTAGATCTAAGGGTTTCATAGGGTTTCATAGGGTTTCTTTAGGGTTCCTTCAGGGTTTGAGCATACTGACTACTGTGCAAGGCCTAGACAGTCATGCTGTACATCAAACTGATCAGCAGACACTGCAGATTCCAATACCGCCCCCCTTGCGATGATGTCGGGCTTCGCCTGTCAAACTCGCTTCGGGATTCATACTTGTCACTCGCGGTGGAAGAGCCACACGCGATATGACCACCGTGATGGGGAGAGTTGGTGTGTGTCATGACTGCCATGGTGGGAGAGTCACACGGGATATGACCACCGTGATGGGGAGAGTTGGTGTGTATCATGACCGCCATGGTGGGAGAGCCACACGCGATGTGACCGCCATGGTGGGAGAGCCACGGAGAGCTGCTTGGACTGCTTGTGCATTCTGTAGTGTGCTGTTGCCGCAGCGTGGCGCCTGCAGCATATATAAGAGACCGAGAGAGACGAGATAATCCTCAGGACGTAGCGTTCGCCGAATAAGTGGCGGGCTATAGAGTGGGAGGGCCAGAGTGCAGCGAGGGTGGGGAGCATTCAGAGGTCATGAGGTCTGAGCACCCCCTTTGCGTGTGCTCAGAAGACTGATTTGGCCTATGGCTCGGCATGTATTGTAAAATTCTGATGATCGGGCGTTGGCTGCAGGGAGACGCGTGGAGGCACGACGGTAAGGCGGTGCATCTTTGTGGACCGGCGGCCCTGAATTACCCGGAGATGCCGGATGTGCTGCGGCTGGGGCGCAACTGCGAAACGGTGGAGGTTTGCGTTGAGCGCGTCAGCCTGGAGCCCTGCCACGTTCGCCTCTACGCCCCGATTTGGATCTCCAACCACTCCCCCTTTCCACTGGTGTACGCAACCCAGCCCATGCCCCCCCCGCTGGAGGCGGAAGCGGAGGAGAATGACGAGACGGAGAGCTCCAGTATCGTGGAGTACACCACCCCGACATCCGCACCCCGGTATCCGCCTTGCGAAACCATCCCACTGCAGAAGTTTGTCCGGAACTCCCGGAGTTGGCATGGCCGGAAGGCGCGCGGCGCCACTGCACAGCACCTGGGAGCGGCTCAGCCTCGGCCCCCAAGGTGTCACGCGGGGTGCCAGCAGCGCGTAGCCAAATGCCAGCGTGATCCCCCGAAGCTTTACGTGGATGCAGATGGCCGGCCTGCTTGGCTCGGCACAAGTCGGCCGTTTGGAAGCGCCCTTCTCCGGCACTACTCAGCTGTTTGGAAGCGCCCTTCTCCCGCACTACTCGGCCGTTTGGAAGCGCCCTTTTCCCGCACTAATCGGCTGTTTGGTCAGGTTCCCGATGGCGTAACACAGTGGCTGATACTTATTTTACAGGGAATGGCAGGCCTATGTTGAGGTCTGTAGCACCGCTGACCACTGCTGCAAGCGTCACCCTGCGTTCCAAGCGCTTCCAACGTCGCAGCTCAGTCGCTCTCTCTCTCTCTCTCCCCCATCTGGGGGAAAGGCGTGGAAGGAGCTTGGGGTGACAGGGTGCTATCGGGGGTGTGCATGGCAGGGTGGCGGGGATCGCCGTGGAGCCCAAGGCCACCTCCATGCTGAACACAGAGCTGGGTAGCATCGGAGTGTCCCTGCAGGTGGGAAGCTCTGCGCCATGCAAGGCCTTCCTGCTGGACCCGCAGTCTGCCGCGGCAGTCGTGCACGCTCAGCAAGCTGACGGTACTGTGCTCAGCGTATGCGCCACGCTATGCACCACCGCCACGCCACAGTCTATGTCACTGCAAGTGGAGCCGTACATCACCCTCCTCAATCGCACAGGTGAGAGCGTGCCAGCCACTCGAATGCCGATCTTCAAAGGCCCCCAAAGTCGCTTCAGGGTGCAATCGCACTGAGGGCCATCGTGGCACTGAAACGTGGACACGCCTGGCAGTCCCCAGGATTCTTCTACCACCTGTACAAATGGGATGTCCCGTGATTGGTCCATCCGCGCAAAGCAACAGTCAAATAGTCGCAAATCGGCACTCGATGCATTTGAATGGATCCCAGCCCTGTGAATCGATAGCTCTGGCGTTATGATGCGTACGGTGCAAGGTGACGACGAACAGTTTTCGTTCAATTGACTGGATTATGCATCAAACCTGGCGACTGGATGGCGCAGTTGTCACTCTCAATCAGACTCGTACGTGAACCACAATCTGCATCATCGGCATGTATCCCCATGCGTCAGGCGTCACCTCTACCACCCCAAAAGCGCGCACCTCTTGCACAGAGCACCGTGAGCCGAGAGCCGGGAGGGACGTCTCCTGCAGGTGAAGTGCTCAAGCTACGGCAATCGGCCACAGACGCCAGTCCCGAGCAGACTCTCTCCACGGACGGCACACCGGTGCCATGGATCTGGCAATCCGGCCAGCGGGAGCTGGCCCAAGCCGGGGGGGGGGAACAGGTGGCATTCTCAGTGAAGGGCGCGGGCGCGGAATGGAGCAGCCTTGCGCACCTGGACGGGGGCTCCGCAGAGCGTGAGGAGATGTACCTGCTATTGCCCGGGGCTAAGCCGGAGCTGCAGCTGCTGCACGTGGTGAAGCGCGCCGGCCCGGTGTCCGGCGTGCAGCTGCTGTTCCAGCGGCCCTCGCGCGCGCAGCTCCCGCAGCTCGTGGAGAACTGGACCGCCGCGGAGCTCTCGCTGCGCCTCGCGGGGCCCGAGGCGGGGGCAGGCGCCCCGTGGCTTACCGTTGGGCCCATGTCCGCGGCACCCCTCGCGTGGGGGCACCGAGCGTCTGCCTCTGAGACGCTCCGTGTGCGCCTGGGGCGGCCCGCTGCATGGGCTTCGGACGCGGATCAGTCGCTGCCGTCGCCTGTGGCGGCTGCGCTGGATCTTGGGGCTGGGAGGGAGCGCGCCATCGGCACGGTGGCCCTGGGGGATAGGGAAGGGGGGGCTTGCCAGGCGGCGGTGACGCTGCGTCGTAGCCGAGAAGGCACCCAGCACATCCTGGCGCTCGGGCGGGAGGAGAGCGCCCTGGGCATGGCAGCGTCGGAGGCGATGGCTTCCACGGAGCAGAAAGTGACCGTGCGGCTGCCTGCAGCGCGGATCTCTCTTGTGGACAAGAAGCCGGAGGAGGTGCTCCTGCTGTCGCTCGGGGGCATCGAAGTGCAGCTTGGGTCGGGTCTGGGCGCGAGCGCTGACTCCGTTCTGAGCGTGACGGTGCAGTGCTGCCAGCTGGACGATCAGCTGGCGTTCACCGCCTTCCCGGTGGTGCTGCAGCACCGCGCCAATGCCGAGAAGCCCTTTCTCAGGTTTGTGGGGGCGAACAGCGCCGCCGCTGGGCCGAATGAGAAAGCAGTGCCCTATTGCGGTCTCAGCCTCTTGGAGGAGGTGGACCTCCGCATCCACGAGCCCGTCATCTGGCGCGTGTTCAGTCTCCTGCAGGTGCGCGCCTCGCCGCCTGCCACCTCCTCATTTGCAACCTCCATGCTCGGTGGGGCGCATTAGGGGGAGCTTGGTGTGCCTTGTGACGGGCTTCCCTCAGAGGGAGTGGGCGCACGCATGCGCTCGTGCAGCAGGGCGCAGCAGCAGAGGACATCGCCTGAAGTCCAAAAGCCAGGATACGCGCGAGTGCCGGCTGGACAGTGTCTGCAGCAGTGCTGGGCGTAACCTTGGAGGGGCGCAACGTGGAGCGCAGGATCTACCGTCTGCCGAGCAGCCAACGGTGAAGAACGTGGACCCGATGGTTATGCTGCACTTCTTCACGACATCGCAGCTGGGGATCAAGCTGTGGTTCCTGACAGATTCACGCTCCCGCCCGCGCTCCCTTGTGGGCCGCGCTGGCGCCATCGCCCTCGCCTTCGCCAATCTGGACCGCATGCCCATTACCATTAGGAGCATTACCATGCGGGTGCGCTGCCACCCGAATCGACACCCCCCTTGTCAGTTTTTCCAGGACTTGCTTTCTTTATCTTCCCCCGGTTCATTTATTGCTCATTGCCGTTATACGCTGTTCCTGAATCAACAGCCAAGGCAAGCAAGCATCACGGTTTCCCATTTTTGCCTGCATGCAGGCTCCTCGCCACGTGGCTTCCACCGTTGGGGATCGCGGGGAGCCGGTGCTCATCTCCCAGGTGGCATGATCGGTCATGCGCCGTGGATGCACCCCTCGTCGCGGCGCTCACATCTTCGCATGGTCTTCGTGCGCGGTGAATGGGGAGGGGACTCTCATCTCAGGACAAGATGCAGCCGCAATCCAAACTCGCGGCGAGCGTGAACCAGAACGTGATGCGGCAGATCATGGGGCAGCTTATGTGGATGCTGCAGGCGAGCACTGCGTCCTTGATTCCCCCCAGTTGTATCCGATACCGTTGATTCATTAACCCTACTAAATCTGGTGCCGTTGATTCATTTCCCCAGCTGAATCCAGTAACGTTAGTTCATTTCCGCAGCCAAACTCAGCGTTGAGCGATCGGCTAGACATGAGCTACGAGCTCTGCTTGCCGCATTTGGAGAGCAGGGACTTTGTTTACATACCGGCAGACCCCCTATCACATGGCGGCCACTTCATGTCGGGTGTGGCGAGTAGGAGATGCCATGGATCGGCAGCACCGTAAAGCAGTACCATGACTGTTACAAGGGGGTGGGGGCTGGGTGAGAATCGGGTAACTCGGTGCAGGGTGTGGCACGCGGTTTATTAGACAATGCATCGCGGGCACTCGGGCAGACGGCGAGCTTCGTGACACGTATCGGAGGCGATGGCGCGGAGTCCTCAGGCGGCCCCAGCAACTCAGAGAGCTTGCCGGGGGCGCTGCTGGATGGAGGGGAATCGCTGGCTAGGGGGGTGTTCAACGGGGTCACTGGAGTGTTCACCAAGCCCATCGAGGGTGCCCAGAAGCACGGCGTTGGGGGCTTCGTTATGGGGATTGGCAAGGGGGTCGTCGGGGTGGCTACCAACACGGTGGGCGGTGCACTCACTCTGGCTTCCAAGTCGGTGGAGGGTGTCTCCACCACCATCAAGACGGTGTCTTCAACTATCGCTGGTGATATGAAGGTCTGTGCCCCGCTTCCCCCATTCGCTTCTCCCTGATGGTGCACTGTTGCACAGCCATCGCCAAGGATTTGCAGAGGCCCACCCAAGCCCCACCCTTCTTCGCGTCTGAAATAGTTGTTCTTTTCAGGGAGGATCTTTGTTGGTGCTGCTCCGGATACATGTACGCATCACTGCTGCGCGTGCTGTACATCATGCTGCGATAGCATGTTGCACTCCCTCCTGCCCCTGAAGGCTGGCTCTTATTTTGCCGAGCCGGCCGGGCGTCCTTTCTTCAGCATGCACGGTGCCCCGCCTGGTTGCTTCACAGCTCTCCAGAACTGGGGAGCGAGGCGGGCGCCATAAGGATCTAGCGCGGGGGCTGGTGAGGACGGGGCGACTCCAGGCTTCACGTGAGCGGTTGCCACGATCCTTCAGCCGAGATGGGGTGCTGCGGCCGTACAGCGAGTACAGCGCGCTCGGCCAGCATATCCTCCGCACCGCACAAGTGAGAGCCACCGGGCTTTGGCTCCAGCTCCCGGAGATGCCTTTTGCATCGTGCTGCGGAATCTTCTCAATGCACTTTGGCGATCACCATAGCACCGGGCTTTATCCCATGCCAAGCTGCAATGGAAGGAGCTCCCGTCGCATTCATTCAGGTGATGCGGCGAGTATGTAACGCTGTAAATCATCTGTGCTGCTTACAGGTGGACAGATTGCTGCGGGGTACGACGAGCTCATTCGCGGACGAGAGGTATGAGGCCCACTACATGCTTCCGGAGGAGGCCCTCATTCTTTTCACCAACGCGCGCATCATTTACGCCAAGCTGGCAAGCTCTGGGGCAGACCTGGTACGCGAGCCCTGTACCATCCAGTGGCATGTGCAGTGGAGCAATCTCCGGTCTGTAGAGGTCCTGCAGCATATGGGCAACATGGTGTCCAAACTCGTGTTGCAGCTGCACAACAAGACGTCGGTCACTTCGATGTTGTCCCTTGAGAAGGTGAAGTGCCTCACGCTAAAGCTTCCCGATGATAAGGCACGCGAAATCAAACAGAGGCTCGAGGCGCTTAGAAGTGAATTGCTGACAGACTCGGAAAGTCGATGAGCTTGAGAACAAGTGCGCAAATTGAGGATAGCAGTCAGTGGACAGACTGCACGGAGCAAGGATATACATTGGTAAAATTCTTGCTTTGTCGCTATCTTTAAACTGCGGAAGGGATGATGAATTAGTTGAATGAGTGCATATCATACTGGGACTCGAAGTGAACAAAATTGTGCATTTTCTGGATCACGAGATACTCACCATGTAGGTGGGAGCCTAAGTAATGTATGATAAAAAATAATGCAGTATCGATAATGACTTTGTCATTGGATAGTCATTTCGGCCCCAAAAGTGGTGAATGTAAATTAAGGCATCTGCTTGATCATATCATCCAATAGCGTCGCGTATTAAGTCGCGGTCCGTGTCTACTATTGGATGCCTTTGGCACACACGGTAAGCGTGCTGTGGTGAGTCAGGGTTGATGTTCAATTATCATGTCATCCAATGCAACTTTTAACCAGCATTTTGATGGAGTTGGAGCACTGGTAAAGGATACCATGAGGTATAGGATATGCATACCTCCCAAAATTGGGCGATTTGGCATCGGCTTATCCCCTTGGAGGGCAATTGTGTATTTTATTGAGTGGCAGACTTGCTTGGTGATCGAAACAACACTTAGTACGGTACACCTACATGACAATAACAACAACCTTCTTACAACTGCTAGTTTCCCAGTGACTTTTAATTTTTACTATGCTTACATTTTGACCATACAAAATCCTCCCGACTAGTAAGGCACATATGGCCAAAGAAATCATTAAACATCGAATCCGCACTCTATTTATTGGCACAATGTTTGGGTATGCGTTGCTGGTCGACCAAAGTCACATATCCAACATTCGGGTTTACTGAAAATTGCTTCTCTTGGTATGGTCCATTGTTAAGAGTGAGCAATGGCCAGATTTTCCACATATTTGAGCATACGTCGAGGTTGAGGTGCGAGAATGAAATTCCGATACGACACAATGAGTTGAGAGCGCGCGTGAGTTGCATAGCTCTTGACAAAGAAATGCATGTAACGGCATGCGGGCAATGCGGCCATGTGAATACGTATCAGATATGCACATGCTTACGCAAATGTAAGCGACTGTCACTGCATGAGCAATAAACATTCCACGTCACCTTAGTATGAACGCATAAACACGCACTTCGATGAAGCGAGCATATGCACATCATAGTATATACCCACATGCCACGAATTACACTGACACGCACCACCATTTGCCCTAATACGCGTCACAATTTACCCTAACACATGGTACGATGAATATACTGTGTCGTACGTGTTTGGTATCTAATTACTATAAAAGATTTTTGTGTATTTTCACTGTCGTGATTTGCTAGTGTAGCCATGTATGCCCCGTTCGCGCCGGGAGAAGCGTCGCGTATTAAGTCGCGGGCCGTGTCTATTACTGGTTGCCTCTGTGGTTGATACACGCCGTAAGTGCGTTGTGGTAAGCCAGGATTGATTTTTAATGTCATGTGTGTGTAGTGTGTTACACGCCAATCCCGCGGCGCAATTAATCGCGCCACATTCACGCCAATCCTGCCGGGCGCGCCAATCGTCGTTCCTCACCTCCGCCGTGATGATAGACTGTCGCAGTGGCGAGGGGGTGTAATACGTCGTACTCAAGGTGCACGTCAGTACTGGATGTTTCACTATTGTATGCGCGTCCACCATGGAGCCGCCACACGAGGTAGACCAAGTGCAAGGGCGCGCACAACATTATTAACAATGCCGACGGCTTTACGGGGTTGTGATTCAAGTTGGTCCTCCTTAAATTGACCAACTTTCACACATTGTGTGTGCAGGCGTACGTTTGCCATCGATCTTTTTTTTCCTTCTGAACTTGGCGTCATCGACGCATGTCGTTTTTAAGCGGATGCTTGAGAGGATGGATATCATGAACTCATGGCATGTCCATAAGTTGGTTGCCTGAGCAGATTCTTCAAAATGCCTTTTTGCGGGGCATGTGCTTCATTTGTCAGTTGGCTCTTGCGCCGGCGAAGGTGTTTTTTGCCGCCCGGATGTTACTGAACACATGACCCCCTCGCCTAGCGATCATGAGACCCTTGCTAATCAATATGGATGGCAAAGCAGCTGCACTGCATATCTATGGGCCAACATATGGCATTGTGAGAGCACTACTATATATGCTTGCCCCCTGCCTTTTTAGGCCCAATATATGAGTGAAGTACTATAGACGCTTTTCCCTTGCAGTGCAACTATATGGCCCAATATACGAGTGGAGTGCTATAGACGCTTGCCCCCCCGCCTTGCGTTTTAGGGCCCAACATATGAGAGCAATGCTATATAGACGCTTGTCCCCTTGTCTTGCGGTTTAGGGCCCAACAAACATATGCGAGCAGTGTTATAGACGCTTGCCACTCGGTCTTGCGTTTTAGAGCCCAATATATATCTGAGTGGAGTGCTATAGACGCTTGCCACTCGGCGGCCTTGCGTTTTAGGGCCCAACATATGAGTGGAGTACTACCGAGTACAAACACTTGCCAGTAATAAGCTAATGGTGTGTGTTGCATTACATCCTTTGGCGCCCTCATGGCCAGCTGATGCGCATTATGTCTAGACTCGTACTCAGAAAACGATAGCTAGGTGGTATATTCATCATGTCATACCCAAATTGTAAATTACTGAATAGAGACTGAAATGTACAGAAATCAACACAGAAGTTTGGAATGAGGGTTTGAGCGAGAGGAAACATGCCATTCCATCCAGGCTATGCTCTTGGTCTTTACCAAGTAACACCATAAATGAAGCTAATCCCCTTCATTATTTTGGCGGCCACTTCGATGTACCATACATTAATGATGATTGTAAGCGTTTAGGGGCACAGTGGCTTGGCCGGAAAAACTCACTATAATGGGTTCTCTACCGAAATGTTTTGGACAGATATCGGGTGCGACCGGGGTGCCTAAAAAAATGATAAAACTCCTTCAAAAAAAAGTTGTCCAGAATGTGCGGACATCATGCTAGGATGCGACGTGCCGCTTTTTTGAACAATGACTCCAAAACAGTGAACACCGACCCTACGTACGCCCCCATAACCATGATAGCATATGTGGCAGAAGATGATGCAGTTGTGCGAGCGAATGATTTTCCGCAAACACTTGTTGAATGAGTAACACATACATCTGACCTTTGCCCCTCGGGGGGCGGCCCTGCTCCCCCCTCTTTAGGGGGAGGATACCCTCCCCCCCACCCCCGCCTTTCCCTTCCATCACCACCCCGCCCTACCACCACAATTGCAACACCCCACCACCGCCGCCGCCACAATTGGTTCTCCGCTAGTATTATCTTTTAGCGCTTAGCGTACTTTTATCATGATGCGGTTTCCTTTGTTGATTCGATTTAAATGAGCCCTTCAAGGCGCGCTATGATATAGAAAGCTGCCCTTTTTTATTCACAACTGCCTGCCTGGCAAAATTACGGCGCTTGTATGACTTGGTCCTCTATTATCTGTGTAAATGTATTATTATTAATCGTTTTCAGTGAACCACCTGTAGTGCACGCTCGTATTGTATCTTCATGCAGTCACCCTACTACTCAGGTACACTTGCGGCTCGAAGCGGCGAACGCCATAATACACCCATGGTCCATATCCAAATGCATTAACCACATGCGATTACCATTGTGTCAGTTTTTTAATGGAATGTTGGCTTTAGCTTCCAACATATGGTAGACGACGAGCACCTGAATATGGCTTGTTGAGGGCAGGCGGCCCCATCGGCGTCTGTAATGTACTTGGTGGATCATCCATTGTCCTCCCCGCTTGTCGGCATACCTCTTGAAAATCGGGCAATGGCGAACTTTGACCAAACGCTTCAACTGGGATCCAGGCCTCGTGGGATGCGGCTGCCCCATCGCGCAACACGACAGC
Source organism: Cymbomonas tetramitiformis (assembly GCA_001247695.2). Lineage (NCBI taxonomy): Eukaryota > Viridiplantae > Chlorophyta > Pyramimonadophyceae > Pyramimonadales > Pyramimonadaceae > Cymbomonas > Cymbomonas tetramitiformis. The sequence goes on along the minus strand of LGRX02007330.1, from coordinate 32,938 downwards.
TGCACATTGTCCGAGGGCATGAGCAAGAGGTATAGCCACGGCATTGCCAATCTGCCGGTAACGGGAATTAGATGGCCCTGAAAAGGCGAAATAATCGGGGAATCCTTGGAAACGGGCATGCTCCCGCACTGTAAGTGTGCGGTGTTGAGTGGGGTGCCAATAATTGGTCGGACGCGAGTTGACTTGAATTGGCACCTATAACGAAGACACAGGCGAAGAAAATTACATTCATACAACAAAGATCAAGTGAGCCATGTAGATTCTGGTGGTTATCTCGAGCCCATGTGCATCGCCTGGTGCTCCTTTTGCTAGGATCTGATACAAGTGATGCGAACTGTGTGCATGTTTGGTTCAACATTCCGACCTCCCCTTTTTCAAGGTGACAAGTGGGACCTTCACACCATCCACGGCGTGCAATTTGGCTAGGTGGCACCTGGTCGAACCAAATGCGCCCGTAGTTCCCGAGCGCTTTTTGCGGCACCACTGCCGCAAAGCGCTTTGGGTGCTCAAGCTTATTCCATTCCAACCACGTGCCTCCGCTCTTAGCACACATTAATGATGAGGAGTTCACCGCGCCTCTCTTGAGCGGTACAAGCTCTAACCGTAGTTGCTCGACGAGTCCTTGCCGTTGTGGCCTGTGCCCTTGGACCGGCTCCACACCACTATCGCCATCCCCTGCTCTCTCTTGCACCGCGTCCCGGGCCGCATCCATCGCCGCAGCTTCTGCCTTCTGCACGGCATCGCAACACTACCATCAAGTCAACGAGCTTGAAGATCACTAGTCAGTGGCGCGCGTGTATGGGAGTCTATGGACGGAGAACCCAACACTCCCATCAAGCCACTCCCTAGGAAAAGTATGAAGAATGAAGAAGTAGCACAATGATGATGACTGTCTGGAACGGAGTACTGAAGACAAAGCGTTGTACTAACTGTATCCAGTATGAGAGTACAACTGATGAAATGTGCACGTAGGACTAGTGATAACAGTACTTGAGTGACAAGGACAAATATGGTGCCAAGACCCCTGTAGAACAGCGTTTAAAGTTGATGTGCTAAGACACTGAAACACTTATTCGAGATATTCAAATTATATACAGAGGTTGGCTAAGCCTATTGAATGATAACAAGTGTGCATGTTTCAAGTAGTTTTCAGTCAAACTTCCTAGGTTGTGGGCTTGGAGTAGTTCTTAATAAATTTGTAGGTGGAGATTGAGGACGACGCCATTATGACAAGTGACCGCGAGGTCAAGTATACCACCACAGAGTCCCAGGTTCCTCTTGAGCATCATGTTGGTGCAAGGAAAGGCGATCGGCATCAGTGAGTGTCAGGTACGGTTTTCACATCGTCATGCTGCACTGGCAGCGAAGGAGGAGATGGTGAATTGGTCGCCGGTGGGAGTGACGGAGCCTAAGGGTTGGTCTCGGGTGGTGAAGGCGCTTGATGTATAACAATGAAGGAATTGGACTTCAAGGAGGAGTGCACACTCATCAACTTGAAGAAGGCGATCGAACCAGTGGAGATTGTTCAAGGTGGTGCAACGATAATGCGCATGGTATCGGTGTACAAGGCGCAATTGGACCCCGCGAGTGTGTTGGATGAGCGCAAAACGAGGTGGGTAATGTGTGGCAACGGGCAGTAACACGGTGTACATCATCAGGAGGTGTATGATCCATGCACTCAGTTATCGACTCTGCGTATCTCAATTCAACTCGATCTGGTTCTGGGAATGTTGGCTTTTGTGTTGGTTGTCATCACATGCTTTCTGAATGGTGAGTTGGACGTCGGTGAGCTGATGCATGCCAGCTAGCCTAACGGCGGAACTGTCAGAGGTACGCTGTCTAGAAAACTACAGAAGAGTGTCTACCCATTGAAGCAGGGACCTCGAATCCGGTACAGGACGAGCATGGAGTTTCTGTTGGCCTATGCCGGAAAGTTCACGGTGTTGAACATTGATCCTTGCCTGTTTTTCATCTGGCAACCCGGGACGTCGAGAGGGTTGGTGTATGTGAACGGTGGCCGTACACGGCCTCTGATGGAGGTGCTTGGAATGAGCAAGGCTTTCAAGGACACTCGACGGGTCCGGGAGTGCAGAATCGGTCAAGTTGGACGGATACAACGTATGCTAGAGAGATGTGGAATGTTGGACTGCGACCTGTGTCTGACTCCGATGGAGCCGAGGCTGTCACCCATTGCAACCGACCCGTTGCCACCGACAGAGAAGCTACCGTATGTGAATGTTGTCATGGAGCTTATGTGGGTGGCCAAGTGTTCCACGCTAGACATCCTCACAACATTGTGTTATCTGGCACATTCGCTCACTGCGATGACCAGGTTCACGAGTAGCATCTGAAAATAGTGCTGAGGTTTCTGAAGGGAACATCGAGGGAGTGTTTGACACTTCACTGCAGTGCGCCGGCATCGCGGGAGGCACCTAGCTCGGGTGATGACAACCTACACGGATGCTGATCATGCCGCTGACAAAGTGACCGGGCGCTCTGTGACCGGTTCGTCGGTCAGGCTGAACGGGAGCACGGTGATGCATTCATCAAAGTTACAGAGGACAGTTGCAGTCAGTACGGCAGAGAGTGAGCTGATGGCGCTGTTTGCATGAGTCGTATGTGGTGGATCTATTGGTTGTGTTTTCTCCAATGAAGCTGCCAGTCATTCTACACGGAGACAAGCATGCTTCGGTAGCAAGGACACTCAAGGATCTAGCAGGACCCTCAAGGATACTCAGGGACCAAGAACAACTCTCAGGGATACGAAGGGACCCAACACGACCCTCAAGGATACGAAGGGACCCACCACGACCCTCGAGGACCCAGCAAAACTCTCAGAGACACTCAGTCAGGGACCCAACATGACCCTCAAGGAGACTCGAGGATTCCAACACGATGCTCAAGGATACTTGAGAATACCAACAGAAACCTCAAGGACCCAGCAGGACCCTTAAGGATAATCAGGGACCAAGCACAGCTCTCAAGGATACTCAGGGACCGAGCACGATCCGCAGGGATACTCATAAACCCAAAACGACCCTCCAGGATACGCAAGGACCCTGCAGGACCCTCAAGGACACTCGGGAAAACAGCAGGACCCTCAAGAATACTCAGGGACCCAACAGGACCCTTAGGGACATTCGGAGACCAGTAAGACCCTCGGGGGTACTCAGGGACCCAACAGGACTCTCAGGGATACCCTGGGACCCAACACGACTCGCGGAGACACTCAAGGACCCAACCCGATTTTGAAGGATACTTGAGGATACCAGCGGGACCCTTTGGGACCAAGCACGGCCTTCAAGGTTATTCAGGGACCAAGCACGACCCTCAGAGACGCTTCAAGACCCAGCACGCCCCTCGAGGATACTCGAGGATCCCAGCACGACTCTCGAGGATACTCGGGGACTCAGCAAGATCCACGGGGACACTAAAGGAACCAACGCAACTTTCAAGTGTGCTAGAGGATACCAGCAGGACCCTTTGTGACCCAGCACAACTCTCAAGGTTATTCAGGGACCAAGCAGGACCCTCAGACACGCTCAGGGACCCAGCACGACCCTCGAGGATACTCCAGGATCCCAGCACGCCTCTCGGGGATACTCAGGGACCAAGCACGACCCTCAAGGATACTTTCCTCACGACCGAGAGATGTACTAACTGTATGCAGTATGAGAGTATAATTGACGAAATGCACACGTAGGACTAGTGATATCCGTACCTAAGTAACAAGGACAAATATGGCGCCAAGACCCCTGTAGAATATGTATGAAGCTGATGTGCTAAGACACTGAAAACACTTATTCGAGATATTCAAATTATGTACAGAGGTTGGCTATGCCTACTGAATGACAAAGTGAGCGTGTATATTTCAAGTAGTTTAAGTCAAACTTCCTACTTAGCGCAAAGCGTTCTCATTCCTCAGGAGCGGCAGCGAGGCACCCATAGATCGCCACTCCCGGGATGAACCTCCCATACACGATAGTCCCCTGGGCAAACCTCCAAAAGAGCGCCTCCCGAGCATGGTGGCGTGGTGCACCTTGGCACTGGCGCGGATGTGCCTCACAAGGATGGCCCGGATCTTGTCAGTAATGGGGTACGTCTCGTGGTAGCCGAGCGCCATGCACAACTCGGGGGCAGAAGCAAGCTCCAGGGCGCGTGACACTCCGCACTCCGCTGCGCAACATGCAACGGGCCCGTCGCCTTTGCAGGAGCCGTGCGGGTCCATGCCCGCACTCTGCAACCGGAGTTGTTGCGCAACCTGTGCAGGTAGCCCCCTTAGCTCGTCTCCCACTGCCTGCGCCTCGATCCTGATGACATGCGCCGCACGTTGTGCTGCGGTGGGGTGGCCACTAGGGGGCGGACGCCGCACCGCACCCTGAAACCATGTGATGGGTGAGCAGCGGTACCCCAATCCGCTTGGACTGTAGTCTGCGAGCTCCCAGTTTCCCACGGCGGCCATATCGCAGATGGCATCGCCGACCACCGTGGGCGGCCGCAGGCCATGTGCCGGCCATGGCGCCGATATGGGTTGATCGGCAGACTTGGCGTCGGAGGTATCAACGTATGTGAGCCGGCTGGTAGGACCCTGCATGCTCCACAAGGTAGGGGCTAAGGCAGAGCCGTGACTGATGGGGGAAGCACATGTAGGATGTGGCCAACGATGGATGCTGCCTGCGCCGTGCGATGGCGCACACAGTCCAATGATGCGAAACCTGGTGAGCCATATTCGGGTGATGGATCGGCGGCGCTTGTTCACAAAGCAACAATTCACCCAAAGACAGTTGCAGGAAGGGCTCCATGATATAAAGACAACGTGCTCAATAAGGGGCATGCCACCGAGCATTCGCCCTCCTTCTAGAGGATGGCTCGAACACAAACACATGCTCAGTGCTTCAAAGTCACGATCTTACAAATAATTCAAGTTATTTAACGCGAAATCACAGACTGGCAGTCGTCGCCTTGGGGAGGCACGATTGTCCGGGCCAAACACATTTACTATCTAGGCCCATCTCCCCGATCGCTCCTGCCGAAACGGGGGTCACGAAAGGGCCAGGGTGCGGTTTCACAGTTTGGACACTCTCTGCAATTCCGACCCTGAAAGCTCGGCTGTTGCTTACGGTTTCTGTAAAACTCCGAATTGTTTGAAATGTTGTTGTTCATGCGAATGCCGAACGAATGCAACATTTCAGTGAAAACCTTTAAGGAAGCGTCGGCGCAGACAGACATCGAGTCCGCGGATTTGCGAGCTATCTTGACAGTGCAGTGGGACCGGCGGAATTGTGCGCACCCTGTTTTTGTGCCCTGCGACTACTCGCAACACTACAGGTACTGGGTGGCCACAACCCCAGAAGCGGGTGCAAAACGCGTATCCCAGCGGTGAACAATCCGTGGGCCACATTAAGCGTCTGCTGCACGTACTGTGGGGAAAACACCGGTGATTTCGCGGGAGAGGTCGCGGTCGCCGTCGCCCCCACCACCACCGAGGGGGGCCAAGCATGTGCGCTGGAACCCGGCGGTTTCCCCCGGCGGCTGGGGCAGGGTAGCGGTGCTCACTTCGGAGGAGCGGGAATATCAGGCAAGGAGTCCATCGCTCAACCCCTGCGGGCGAGGGTCCAAGCGTTCAACCCTGCGGGCGGTCCATCGCTCAACCCACGGGCAAGGAGTCCATCGCTCAACCCCTGCGGGCGAGGAGTCCATCGTTCGCCCCTGCGGGCGGGAGTCATCGCTCCTCAGCCCCCTGGGCGAGAGTCCATCGCTCAAACCCTGCGGGCGGAGTCCATCGCTCAACCCCTGCGGCGAGGAGTCCATCGCTCTCAGCCCCTGCGGGCGAGGAGTCCATCGCTCAACCTGCGGGCGGAGTCCACGCTCAACCCCTGCGGGCGAGGTCCATCGCTCAGCCCCTGCGGGCAGGAGTCCATCGGCCTGCGGCGAAGGTCCATCGCTCAGCCCCTGCGGGCGAGGCGGAGTTCATCGCTCAACCCCTGCGGGCCGAGTTCATCGCAGCCTGGGAGTCCAGGTCCCCTGCGGGCGGGAGTCCATCGCTCAACCCCTGCGGGCGAGGAGTCCATCGCTGCTCAGCCCCTGCGGGCGAGGTCAGCGGCTCCACCCCTGCGGGCGAGGGTCCGCGCTCAGCCCCTGCGGCGAGTCCATCGCTCCAGCCTGCGGGCGAGAGTCCAGCGCTCCAGCCCCGGCGGGTCATCGCTCAGCCTGGGCGGGGAGTCCCCGTCCAGCCCTGCGGGCGGAGTTCATCCCAACCCCTGCGGGCGAGTCCATCGCTAGCCCCTGCGAGGATCGCTCAGCCCCTGCGGGCAAGGAGTCCAGCGGCAGCCCATGGCAGGGCGAGGAGTGGCTCCAGCCCCTGCGGCGGGGAGTCCATCGCTCAGCCTGCGGGCGAGGTCCGCGGAGTCCATCGCTCAGCCCCTGCGGGCGAGAGGTCCATCGCTCAACCCCTGCGGGCGAGGAGTCCATCGCTCAACCCCTGCGGGCGAGGAAGCCCTGCACACCTCTTCGTGGACAAGGTACTGCAAGGTGGACCCCGAGCAGAGGCGCATCCTTCTTGGAGCCATGGCGGAGGCCGCGGCAGCACTACGGTGAGCCCATGAAGGTGATGTGCCCCTTTCAGCCCTGCCTGGTCCCTATGCGTGAGTGTATTCAGCGGTGCAGAGTTGCCGTGGAGGGCCGGGGCCGCTCAAGGGAGCAAGGGTGGGGCCAGGAGGCTAGGCCACTCAAGGGCCACTAGCAGCTTAGAGAGCAGTTCGTGAGAGAGAGCTGACGGTTTGTACACTTGCTGAATTCCGTCAGGTGAGCTGCTCGCACGAGGGCAGAGGCACGGGAGAGGCTGCACGGTGGTCCGCCGGCCAACGGGGCACTATGCTGGCCAAGGAGGTAAGGAAGGAGCAGAGAAACACTGACTAGCGAGGAGAGAGCTTAGCAATTTGTGTTGCAGTCACCTGACAGACTCGAAGAGACGATGGCTCAATCGCTGAGCAGAATGTCAAGAGCCTAAAAGGTGGCAGAGAAACGGCAGAGAAAGAGAAAAGGGGAAACCGTGATATTTACGAATAGAAGTTTTACAAGGAGTGCCTAAATTTGCTTGTTCACCGTGTCTGTGATATGGTGAAATTTCAAGCCTGCAGAATTTTGGAGGTTTCTAAATCGGTAGATCGATTAGAATTTCCAGAGCCGTCAGATCGAAAGCAAAAATTCTGGATCTAGATCCGAAGGCTTGCGCCCGCGTTATCGTACATGCACGATGCGATCGCGAACTCCGAGAGTACGATGGACTGGCTCGAGGACTCCGACCCACCCAGCATGGAGGAGCCGGGCGAGCGGATCTACACCACCCACCACAACAAAGGCTGGCCAAGCCGAACGTCTGGTGCTTTAGGCTCGATGTCCAAGACGGACACCACCACGCGGCGATCGACCCTGCCTACCAGGAGTACACGCAGTTCGACGTGCGGGGGGAGTCATTTCGGTGCGGTGCTCTCCCATTTGGGTGGAACCACTTACCTCACATCTTTGTCAAGGTGGTGAAAGTCCACGTGCAGTGCTCAAGCTCGCCAGGGTCCGCAGTGCGTCGATGAGAGGCGTGCAAGCTACATCGTGGGATCAAGGTGCGACGTCGCTGGGCAGTTCGCTGGCGAGCTGGCGGATGCGGGCGCGAGGAACATCAGCAGGGAGCGCGGGTGCTCCCGTACATGGGCGACTTCCTCGTGCTGGTGTCAAGCAGGGTGGAGGCGCTCAGGGTGCGAGACCTGGCGTAGCCGAGTCCTGGTGAGACTTGGCATTGGGCGGACCGAGATGAGGGAGCAGTGGGAGCCCACACAGCTCGTGCAGCACCCGGGATTGGAGGTAGAATTATTGGCCTGACCGTTCCGTGTCACTCCAGCCAGGCCGCAGAAGAGTCATCACCAGGCTGAGGCGCTCCTCCGCGGGCAACCGCGCCGGCTCTGCCGGCTTGGAGGCGGGCAACCGCGCCGGCTGCCGGCTTGAATGCGGGTAACCGCGCCGGCTGCCGGCTTGGAGACGGGTAACCGCGCCGGCAGCCGGCTTGGAAGCGAGCAGCGTTTTGCGGGACTCTGCCAGTCAGTGCATCTGGCGGTGCCTCCGGCAAGATTATCTCTCAGGAGATACACTTCGTTATCTCCACCAAGCGGGTTTCGGGCGCGAAGGTGAAGCTCACACGGCAGGCGTGGGCGCGTGGAGTGGTGGCTCAAGCTACCGGCTCAGAGCCCGTGGAACGGACGGAGGATTTGGCGGAGCCCCACGAGGGTCAAGTCGCACAGTAACGCCTCGCTGTTCGCTTGGGGCGGCGTGCTGCGCCTGAAGCATGCGGCGCGGGGGTTCTGGGCGGACGAGCTCCGGCATCTGCGCATCACCTGAAGCATGCGGCGCGGGGGTTCTGGGCGGACGAGCTCCGGCATCTCCACATCACGCAACTGGAGCTGGAAGCGGGCTACAAGACTCTCCAGTTCCTTCCTGAGAGAGCTCACCAGGAAGGTGGTCCACCTGTAATGCGACAACCCGGTGGTGGTGGCGATGCTCAGCCACGTCACCTCGAGCTGATGCGGCGCATGAGGCCCCTGCGGATCCTCCTGGACTTAAACGCCATCGAGCTCCAAGCCAGGCACATCAGATGCGAGGCAAGCAAGTGGGCCGACCGGCTGTCCGTGGACAGAGAGCGGGACGACTGACGCCTGAACCGCAGGATCCTCAGGTGGGGGGAGCGGGACTGGCACCAACACATGGTGGACCGCGTCTCGTCTGCGCTCTCCGCCCAGTTCCCTCGGTACTCCGCTCAGTGGTACGACCCGGGGTGCGAGGGCGTGGACTCTTTGGCGTTTACTCCTGGCTAGGAGAGGTGAATTGGGTCAACCCGCCGTGGTCACTGCTCGACGAGAGGTGGCTCAGAAGCTGTGGGAGAAAATATGCGCCGCCACGGTGGTGGGCCCTTACTGGCCCGGGAAGATGTGGTTCCAGCACTGGCCAACGAGGTAGCCAAGATGCCGGGACTTGTTCACTGCCAGCAGGCTGGGAGGGTTCCAGCTGTTCTGGGCCTCACGCTGAGACGGCGCCATGTTCCACATTTCCGCCTCCCCGCGAGCTACTACTTGCAGAAGGCTAGGCGGGCGACGGTGGGGGCACGGCAGCCGAAGTTGGCGCAAGCTAGCAAGGCCCGAGTGTATTGGCCCGTCGATGATGCTTGGTGCAGTGGGACGGTGGGGAAGACCAGTGCAGTCAGTCTAACCCACATCGCCTTCGACGATGGCGATGAGGAACACCTGAACATGGACATAAAGGAGTATGAGGCGGTTGGACCAGAAGCACTGCAGCACGTGAGCCGCTGGGGTGAGGCCTTGGGGAGCGCTCGAGGGGGGAGCCGTTGGGGTGAGGCCCTGCGGGAGCGCTCGAGGGGGGAGCTGGGGGACAGACCTTTTGCACAGTTGGCGGTACAGATGCAGTTTGCAGCATTGCATGATACCACAGTGGACAACTACTGGTCGATGCGTGGGGCCTTCATACAGTTCTGTGCAGCCGAGGGCCGGTCTTGGCTCATGGCAACGGAGGTGCGCCTCTCCATTGCCCACCTGATTTCCAAGGGGACAATCAAGGTGGCCCTACCTCTCCGCCAGAAACAACTACCACGAGGACATGGGACACCCCGGGCAAGAAGCTGCTGAGCAGGAGAACGGGCATACGGTGAGGACGTGGCGTCCGCCGGCGAGGCGGCGAGGCATGTCTCGGCTATACGTGCACATGAGCTGGGGCTGCATCCGGTGGGCAGAGCAGATTCTGAGCTGCTCAGGGTGTGCACCTACGTGGTGTTTGCGTTTGTCACTTCTCCGGCCACAACACTTGCAAAGGTGCTCAGGGCGGTTGGCACGTTGCTGGAGAAGTGTTGTTTCCTGGGCGGATGGTCACAGCTGTCCTCCGCCATCCACCCCTACATTGACCCGACAGCTGTTACCGACGAGCACATGGAGAGGTACTTCGGTTGGAGCACTCCACGGTGGCGGGAGCAGCAGCCTGGCACTGTGCCTGGCGCTGTGCCGAGCAATCTCTGTGAAATGGCGATGTGATGAAAGGTGCAAACGAAAGGTTAAATTGGAGCCGGAATTTTCGAGGTCTCTGTGACGGGAGATTGATCAGAAAGTCCAGAGTCGTCAGATCGAGAGCATCCAGATCTGTCGTCTTTACACCAAACAATACCTAGGAATCCCGCCCGAGGAATCCACAGCTCTGTTTATTTGCCTTCCTTACCCACCCAACCCAGAAGACTCTAAACGCACTGCCTTACTAGAAGCTGTGCATCCGCCCAGAAAGCATGTGAAGCTGTGAATCAGCCCAGACAAATATTCCAAAAAGAGATGTTCTCTCACGCACTAAAAGCACGTAAGAAAAAAGTTATTTTTCATGAAACGCTATGCGGTGTGCCTGTTGGCAATGAGATGAAAGGTGCAAAGGAAATGCATGAAATAACGTTGATCGACTGGCAACCTCCTTAACTAAGGAATAACAATAAAACAGGTTTTTGAGATCTTGGCAAACGTGCCTCCTGAAACCTAGACCCCTGTCATCACTCCGCTGCAGCCCCTCAAAGCAGTGATAATCCTGTGCATTGGGAGCATGCTCGGACCTCTGCGCGCGCTTGGTGTGTCGGAAGAGGAAGCGGTGGCAACGCGGTGTCCGCAATGCGCGCTCCCCACCAGATCAGTCGCATCCGCACCTGTGACAAAACTGTGGGCCCCAGATTAGCCGGCACTGCTACTGCGGCAAGCATGAGCCACAAGAACGACCATTTGTGATACATGCAGGATCTGTGCTGCGCAAGTGACGACATGCGGATCGACTCCAGCAGCAGGAACATGAAGTGGATTAGGAACAAATACAAGATGCACCAAGCATGCCACTGAGCTATGCCCGGAATGGACTTGCGCCGGCATCGAGTGGTTTTCCGTCATAGGAGACTGGTGCTGTATGGAATCTACGCCCGACACCTTCGCACAGCGGCCACCTACTCAGAGTGCACACCTGTGGCACTCCATACCAGCCGGCCAGCAGCGTACTCCTTCGTATTGCGTACCCTGCGTGATGCAGGTCCCTGCGCGTCCTCTTCAGCTCCTCGGAGTGCTCTGCCTGTTTCACATGCTCCATAAGCACGAGTCGTGGCGCGAGAAGCGCCGCAAACGCCGCCACAATCACCGTCAGCGACCGCTTATGAGCCGCCTCAAAGCCATGCCGGGCGACGTTTCCCTGGCACGGGGGCCCTGCCGTCATGATGGCCACCCCCCCGCGCTCGGGCAGATACTGTGGACTTTGCTTTGCCAGCACTAAGGCTGCTGCTCTCGCGCGGTCGTCGCCGTCCACGCTGAGCCACACGCCGTCCACAAGAGCCTCCCGGCAGCCGGTCGTGACTGTTCCCGTGGTGTCGCACCAAGTCGCACCCCGCACCCGCAGCTCCTGGGCTGCGGGCCTCGCAACGCGGAGCAGCGATTGATGATGCTCGCTGCGCAGCTCCGCCCACCTGCAGACAGCCGCAGTGCACGGGCCCTGAGTGCGAGTCTTCCGAGTGCGCCCCTCAACGCTGCAGGGCCCGCCCACCCGACGCACCACTTCAGCAGCGCCAAGAAATCCACCACGTCCATCTCAAACATCTGCGCCCCGGTGTGGCCGTGGTTCACGCGCCACGTAGCGGCTGCCCACGTGTCGCGCTCGACGCTCCACCGGAGCCGCAGGGGAACTCCGGCCACGTCGGCACCCTCTGCGATGTGAGACAGCCCCCCGCAGCCGGCGAAAAGCTCCAACACCGCTAAATCCTTGTTGGCCTCTCCCTCTGCGCCGCTGGCGCACTCAAAGCTCGCCCGCTGCGTCTCCCCGGCCCGCTCGAGATTCGTTGAGCCGACACCGGGCACGGCATCTTTGCGTGTGGTTCTCTCGCCCGGCGCAGATACTGCGGAGACGAGGCGTGCGCGCCTATGACCAGAGGGTTGAGAAGTAGCGCAAGCGCGCTTAGTGACGATGCGGCGGTCAGGTCTGAGGTGAGCCTGCTTTACGCCTCGAGGGTGCACCGCAGCTTTGCGTGTGGTTCTCTCGCCCGGCGCAGATACGCCTCGAGGGTGCGCACTGGCGCCGCGCAGGCGTTCCAGCAGGCGTGCCACCACGCGCAAGACTTTTGGCAGGAACTCCATAGGAATCTCACGGCGATGCCTGCCGGCCGTACTGCGCCCCCGGAAGCGTCCCTTCAGGCTCGGGAGCGCGCGGGCCAGCTTGGCCTCCCAGTCTTCGGGCGCGGTGCGCACGCATACGCTCCGTGACGTCAAGAAAAGCGCGTTGTTGCGCACGGTCTCCCCCTCGATGAGCACGTTGAAGCCGCAGCCCGATTTATTCAGCCGAGCTCCCTGCGGAAGTTGCGAGGGAAGGCCTCGGGCCCAGGGGGGCAGCTCCATTGGTGCCGTGGAGATTGCGCGCGAAGTCGCCTGCGACGCGTGCCACAGGTGGCGAACAGAAACGCGACTCAGCGCGAATGCTGGACAACGAACGAGAGGACTGCCGCGTAGCTTGGCTGGTCTGAAACATTGATGCGAAGGCAGAGGCTGTGGAGGAAAACAAACTGACGCATGTGGAACAACACCGGTAGTAGACCCTCAAAGCAGTGCCCTGATAAAACAATTTCAAGACGAAAAGGGGACGCCCATGCGCAGCAAGTGTGGAGGTGCCGTGTTCGAAGCGGTGATTTGACCTTCAGATTTCTTGCAGGATGCATGCATAGGCCAGCATCCGATTCAAGCCGTTTACGGGGATCCACAAAATATGCAATGCGATAAAAAGCTGCAGCGGGCGGGAGGGGCATGCGGACAATCAAGCTCGTGAGGTTACTGGGCTGCTCCCGAACTCGCAAAGTGTCGCGACTGGATCCGAGGAAACTTTCATTTTCAACGTTTCGTTCGAGATCGTCAGTTTTGTTTGAAGTTGATCTCGGAATATTTTATCTTGCCCCATCGTCAATTTCTAAACAATCAGGTGCATCCTGAAGAGGACGTTGTCTTCTCGCCCGTTCCGCAGAACTCTTAGCCTGCCCCCTTACGAGATGCGAAAGACTGATAAAAACGCAGGGCGCTCGAGCTCTTCCCGTTAGAACGTTGATTTTCAATCCGTGAAGGTGACTTGCGAAATAACTTACAGCGCCCGGCGTCCAATGGGCAGCAGGCTTCCCAACGCGGAGCTTAGTCCGTGAACAGACCGGCGGACCTACAACGAGAAGAACTCGTCCGGGTAGATCAATCACTTAGATATTGTAAACGCGGCCTACGGGTAGAGACACTATAACTTTGTATGCTGTCTTCCGCTTGGCCAAAATCAGATTGCACTGCTGCAAAGTATGTTCCAGGCACCTGCAGTGGTTCGGGACCGGCCCCAGGCTAAGACGGATCATGCAAGAAGGAAAAAACTGTAGAATGCTCTCGAAAGCTATCTGATAAGATCAATAAACGTTTTATAACAAGCACGCGACTGCAATCGGCAGAACTTCCAAACGGTGCGGTGTCGCTCGGCTGTCGGCACCTTCGCTAGGGGTGATCTCACAAAAACATGGGTGGTCTTACGCAGCGAAACAAGGCTCAAGGGTGAATTTCGGTAATCTTTGCGCGCCTAAATTGACCGTGAATTGACCGTGACCACGACCATCCAACGCCGCGATGACCATACTTTCCCCTGCACATGCACGTGCACCGCACGTCCGCACCTGACCGGCACCGGCGTTTGTATAAATTGAAAATTCAGAAAACACCTCAAGCTTGGACTGGAGCTGGAGGGCTCAACAGTCGAGCGCGAGCGTCACAGACGACATCGACAGCTACTGTGTCACCGTATGCGTATCTCGCCATAAATTATCTTGTTCAAAATTGCCATCCATCAAATGACAGCCTAAAGTGATGAATTCATCTGAGAACTCTCTTATGTTATATATCATATCTGTGTCCATTACCATACCACGAGCAGTGCGAAGCCTATTTTACTACCTTAGCAGACATACAGCATCCCGTTCAAGCTTTTGAAAGTTTGTGAACGCAGTGTCTTGTCTCGCTCTGTTTCCTTAATGTTCACAAATGTTCCCCCCGCTCGCTCTTCAAGTCCAAGAACATGACTGTCATTCGCGGACGGTCCTCTCACCGGGAAGCACTGCCCTCGATGCCCACTTCGAAATTATGATCGAATTTCAAGACACAGACCGTGATCTGGGAAAACGATTCACTTTCAGATACCACAAGATCTCTGCTTTTGAAGCTCCGACAACTTTCCGGGTCAAGATCTTCTCCGCTAAAGGCAGACACGACATACTGTGAAGTGCGCAAGTATAAATGTCGACTACCGTTATTCTCTTTACTGCAAGTCTCCTTTTGGCAGGTGGCATTCTCATGGTCTACTTCGCCGTCGATGGAAACCTCGGTAATGCCGCGCGCGTTCGCGCATTCCCGAGGCTTTACGGATATCTAAACGTGCCTGATAGCGGATGATAACGCCTCGGATTACTCTGTTCCATACACTTTATTTTCGATAAACGGCGAAGCGTAGGCAGCTTCCTGTCCTATACCCACGGCCCTCATTCGCCAGCGGTGCCCAACGCATATGATAGCGCCGCGTTTCACTTACCACCCACTCCAATATAAGTTGAACGTTCGCTTCTGTCTTGTCGAGCGGCGCAGACTACAGCTCCGATGATTACTGCTTCACAACCGATTGCGACAATACTCAAGATACATGCTGGAGGACGACCAAAGGGAGAGAATGCTCCACGTCCTACCGCGGTCTGTTTTGGTACGACCAATAGGGGGACTACTGGGCTCCCTACCGCGGCTAATTTTGGAGTCTTCCCTCGAAATCTCAGCTTCTTCAAACAGAATCAATTCTTTTGAGCAGGCTTCAGTATTCGGATGGCTACCGCAGCTCCGTTGCAGACAACGACTCGCGCTGGTGTACCTCCGACGCAGACAATCACTCGCGCTGTCGCATATCCGATGCAGAAACCACTCGCGCTGACGTTTTCTCTATACCCACAGCAATTTTTCCCTGTCGCACCACCGATGCATACAAGGAAGCGCCTCCTGTCAAAGGTTGGCGCACTGCGGGGACATCTTGGCCCCGCAGGCTTCCTGACTTTCTCCTGTTCCGGGTACCTCAGGTCCGGATTTGCGTGCCTCGCCCTGTCTCTGAACGGTTTTGCGGCGCCGTATAACCGAGACGCTCAACGGGCCCTGCGTAAAGTCAGACAAACCAAGACGTAAGCACTCTCTGAAGCAGTCCCACGCTGTTACTAGTTCGTCCACCCGTTTCCCTCGCAAATCCCAAGCCCGGCCAGCCAGGCCAAGTAATAGCACTGCTATGTTTCTGCATACTACGCTCGCTGATTATGGAATCTGCGAACCGTGCAACGCTGGTTTAAACCTGGTCCGCCCAAGGTTCTGTTCGGATGCTAGTGTCCACGACTCTAGAATTCGATTTGTTGCATCAGCCCGCACCGAGATTTTCCCGCGACCCCTCTTCGACTGCGTGCGAGTGTGCCAAGGAGGTCGCTGCCAGTCTTCGGAAAGAGGAATCGACAGTGCTTGAAAGGAGGACGTCGTGATGCGTTGCCGGAACGTGCAGGTGGAGCACCGGACTGGTTGTTGCGGCCTTGGCTTGCGTCATCTGCTGGCTCTTGTGCTTCTTCTTCGTATGGTACGCGGAGGAAGGTGACTATGAATTCGATGCAGACCGTATATGCCGCGATTCCAGCTGCGTAGAGTGCGATTCCACTGTGGATGTCTGCGACATCGACTGGGCCAGCTGCGACAGTGTCACGTCCGGTGCGCTCTCCTCCCCGGGCCTGTTGCCTCGCCAGATCTTGTGAAGCTGAGGTCCCTCTCTGGCCGTGTGCCCCCTCTGGAGCTGAGCACGTGACACAATGGCTGCAACCTGAGAATGCTCAGACCTCGTGGCCGCTCCGGATACAGTGATGGAAGCTTTGGGATAAGACGCTTGCGGGTGTGGGGACGCCCAGGACGACGTTGTAGTGATACGTGGATTGCTCTCCTAGTCGTCGCGGTGGTGTGTCCAGGTACTTGGCCTGCCCCTCTCGGCAAGATAGGCAGGGCGGGCTTGGCCTGCCCCTCTCAACAAGATAGGCAGGGCGGGCTTGGCCTGCCCCTCTCGACAAGATAGGTAGGGCGGTCTTCCTACTTTCCCGAGAGCACTAGCTTGCACTTCGGCCCGTCAGATGCAGGTCCCAGTCCTGGCCTTTGACACGGAGGAAACTAAGGAGCGAGCGAAGGGAATCTGGACTGCAGGTCTTGGGACTGCTTTATTTACCCTCGCTGCCACCATTGAGGGGGACAAGGACGATCCTGAATATGGCCCAACGTTTACTGGCACGAACCCTCCCAGAGCCTGTCACCCGAGCCCCTGGCTTCTGCAGGGCCGGCAGGGCCGCAAACTGCGGGCATCGCGGCGACCAACCCCGCACCTGACCAGTGCATATCTGTATGAACATATATGCAAACATGAGGGTCATGTTGGCTCATAACCACCCTATTCACTAGGCCCTTCTTTCCTGCCCTTTCTAATTGATCGGTGCAGAGGGTCTAAAGGCTCCGCCTAGCCTCATGGTGCACTGCACGGCGGCGTCATGGGAGCAGCTCCAAATCGGCAGCCGTCAGCGTCGCATGGCACTGGAGGGCGTAATCCGAGGAGCTGTCAAAGCTAAACCCATCACTGAAGTCAACAATGGCCGACTGCTGCAGCCGGCCGTGTTTAGCAAATTTCCACCTGCCGCTCAGGGCTCGCCGCCAAGCCGCCTGCAGCTCAGGGCTCGCCGCCAAGCCGCCTGCCGCTCAGGGCTCGCCGCCAAGCCGCCTGCCGCTCAGGGCTCGCTGCCAAGCCGCCTGCCGCTCAGGGCTCGCTGCCAAGCCGCCTGCCGCTCAGGGCTCGCCGCCAAGCCACATGCCGCTCAGGGCTCGCTGCCAAGCCACCTGCCGCTCAGGGCTCGCCGCCAAGCCACATGCCGCTCAGGGCTCACTGCCAAGCCACCTGCGAGCACATCAGTGCCATGGCATCTGCTGGCCAGGGCTCCCATGCCGGAGCAGTCGCCGGCCAGGGCTGTCATCCCCGGTCACGCCCTTGGTCAGATGCATGCCGCCGCGCTCGAGCTCCTCCCAAAGCTGCTCGGCTGCTCCGTGCGTCCCATGCCCTGAGCTGCTATGACAACTTCCTGAGCTATGACAACTTCCTGAGCTATGACAACTTCCGAGGGTGGGGAGCGCGCAGGGCCTCCGCCACAGACCGACTCCACGGCCTGGGATGCGGAGAAGGCGCGCCGCACCTCTGGCAGTTTAGTGCCGGAGCAAGTTGCTCGGGCGCGCTCCGTGGGCCCCTCCCCTCTCGCCACGCGGCTGCCCTCGGGCCGGCCGGAGGGGAGTGTGAAGGGGGCCGGCGCGATTCCCCGCCTGCGCAGCGGCATGGAGCAGTTCCAAATAGACTCGCACCTGACCCAGAGCCTGCTGCAGGACCGTGGCGGCCTGGACAAGCTCGTTGACCCGGACACCGGCGACATCATTGGCTGGTGACTGCAACCGCCTGTGTGCTCTCGCCCCTCGCGAACCCCCTTCTGTCCAGGGTGATGCGCGGCGCTGCCGTCATTGCGGATCTCCCTGGATCCACGTGGCAGGGCCACGCAGCATGGCGGCCGCGCTAGCTCCGCTGATCGTCTCTGGCACTGTGGGGTCCACGTGGCAGGGTCACGCGAAAGCTGCCTCCTATTGGCGCAGCTGACGTGATAGCGCAGAGCCTCCCCCAGCCCGTTGGGCCGCTGCCTCCGCTGCAATGGCAGTCGGCGAGCTCGTACGACAACTGGAGGCGCCAGCTGGAAGAGTACCAGCAGTTCCACGCCGAGGCTCGCGCTGCCCTCTTGCAGGTGGACGGCCCAGAACCCCTTGTGCGCGTGCGTGCTGGGCCTTGCACCAATCTCGATGACCACCCTGGTCACCCCTCTGCCAAGGAAACGCTACTAGGCGGTATAGCTCTGCCGGCCGTCAACGCCTGCGGTACCCACCCCTCCGGACGGATTTTCTCGAGCTATAAGGAGATTGAAACCTTTTGCGTCCACATACATACTACCGAAGGGCAGTCCCGCGGAAGCACCGAGCCAGCTGATACCGTCCATGGCGGCTCTGTGAGCCGGTTGAACACATCACACGAGAGCCTGCTTGTGTTACAACTAGGAGCAACCCGACCCGAGCCCCACTGATCAGCATCGCCTGTGCCCACTGATCAGCATCGCCTGTGCTCACCGATCAGCATCGCCTGTGCCCACCGATCAGCATCGCCTGTGCCCACCGATCAGCATCGCCTGTGCCCACCCGATCAGCATCGCCCCACTGATCAGCATCCTGTGCCCACTGATCAGCACGCTCTGTGCCCACTGATCAGCATCCCCACTGATCAGCCACTGATCAGCATCGCCTGTGCCCACTGATCAGCATCGCCTGTGCCCACTGATCAGCATCACCTGTGCCCACTGAACAGCATCGCCTGTGCCCACGAAGATGTGTAACATGCGCCAGAGCCCTTGTGAGCCGACTGCGTCAGCGGGCACCTACGGTATACCCAACATATGACTCCTCTCATGGGCTGGTCCGCTATAAAAGCTTTGCAGACTGGGGTCAGCCATGCGCCGTGCATTTACCCTGCCAGCCGCTGGCCATTGCGGGTCACCCGGGTCAAAGTGGCGCGCCCCATTGGTCAGATGTGACCGGGCTCCACTCCCAACACGCACATAGGGGTGTACCCAAGAGAAGGAATGTCATGCTGGACTCAGGGAGGCGCGCACAACCGCTTGATTGCGCGGAGGGTGGGGGGGTATCGGCATACAGAGACCCCCATTAGAGGAGGCTGTCCAGGAGCCCCACGACCCCCCAATGCTTCAGCAGTATGACCCAAGCAACCCACTGAGGGTGTCGCCAAGTCGGCGGGAAGCTCTCGGTGCTGAAGAGGAGCTGCGGCGTGCGAAGCTCTCCATGTGTGCCTCCCCAGCTGCCCCTCCCACTGCTTCCATCCTGCGTTTCAACGAGAGCCTCGCACACAACCCGCCGGTAGATCCCTAGGGGGCATCCATTGGTCACACCTTGCCAGGTTCGATTTGGCAAGATGCTGAGGCCGCTGCCGTCTTCGGCCTATCGAATGCGGCTTACCGGGACCGAGCTGAGCGAATGTAGGGCGCTGATTAAGATGGGCAAATGATGTACTCTAGCATTGTAGTCGTATATAGCAAAGCGGCAGTGCGAGCCCCCCACCGTAGGAGCCGGCTGTTCACAGGCTGATCGAAGATTCCCGAAGCTCCGCCCCCGTCGAGGTGCTCAATGCCACTGCGCCCAAGCTCGTGCCACTCAACTGCCAAAGGGAGCAGCAGGGAAACCGATGTGGCCAATGAGGTGTCTAGCGATCTGACTTGGCACTCTGAGCTACACCAAAACTGGGGCCCGCCAGAAGATGCGTTAGCGTGATGGTGCTCATCGGCCCTGAACACTCTGTAGTCGGATCCCTCTCGGGATTGGCAGAGCACCGAGGGTGGGCTGTGGCGTGGTGACATGGGGGTTGGGTGACGAATCGCCGGCATTGCAGGGAGAGGCAGGAGAAATCCGAGCTAGCGGCGCGAGAGCTGCTCGCCGCTGCCACGCAGGTCTCGCCCGCTCTGGCTGATGGTGATGCGCGCCGATGCTGCCCGGGGTAGCGTTAGTGTGGCGCTTGCGACTTCTGGCGCAGCAGTAAGTGCAGGCTGCATCGGCCCCGCGGCTGCCCCCCCACCATTCCTGCCGCTTCCTCGAGAAGGAGTGATGCTGCTCTCATCTCCCACCCCTGCCTCCGCCCCTCCATCACCCTTGCCACTTCCCAAAAACGAGGGATGCCCACTCCTGCCTCTGCGCTTGGCGTATTCTGGGTGGGTGCGGTGTACGCGGAGAGAACAGGCAGTGGTGGTGTGGATGGGCAACGGAGTTGCAGGACGAGGTGACTGCTCCGACAGCAGTTGATGCGGGGCGGGTTGAGGACGCTGCCATGGCGGCCTCTATGGGTGAGCTCTCTGCTGACCCACCCCCGGCCCCGGCATTCCAGGGCTGCCCATCTGGATCTTCATTTGGTCTCGTGGGGAGAAGATGGGAGTATTCGGGACTCCGGGGGTGTTGGCAGCTGCTGACGGCCCTCCTGTCCTGCAGTGCTAAAAATGGGAGCGGAGATTGGGGCAGACATAAGCGAGGGAGATCCTTCATTCACTTCCAAGCAATGCTGCACCGGTGATAAATGTGCCAAGCCAAGGGCTGCAGGTCGCAGCGCTCGATGAGCTGGCTCGCTCGGATCGCTGACAGCCAACAGGTGTCAGCGCTCGATGAGCTGGCTCGCTCGGATCGCTGACAGCCAACAGGTGTCAGCGCTCGATGAGCTGGCTCGCTCGGATCGCTGACAGCCAACAGGTGTCAGCGCTCGATGAGCTGGCTCGCTCGGATCGCTGACAGCCAACAGGTGTCAGCGCTCGAGCTGGCTCACACCTTGTGGCGCTACGGTGTGCTGGGCGCGTGCTCGATGCGCGAGGCTGCGGCGGCGTGTTTGGGCAGATGACGACAGGGGGGGTCGGCTATTTCAGGCATGCAAGCTGCAGAGCAAGAGGCGCGGGAGCAAGAGGCGCGGGAGCAGCAGGTGCGGCAGGAGCTCCAGGCCAGCTGCCTGTATTGCTGCGGTGGAAGCGCTTCTCCTGATGCAGCATCTCACTGACCACTCTACGCGGACCCGCCGCCTCTGTGCCACTTTTATGGCAGCGCCCCGGTAGCATGTTGTCAGACGTGGGCGGGTGAAGAGTGGAACTCGAGAGCAAGCAGCGCACTTGACAGGGGTGTAAGCTACGCACTGACGGAACAAACCAGACCCCACAGGGCGACCTGCGCAGCTTCTGTTTGAGGGCCAGCCTTAAGAGTCGTGTGGGAGGAGGGGCCAGGAGGAGGAGCGGCGGTTGAAGGAGGCGCGAGATGCCTCCGAGCGCCTGCGCCTGCAGGAAGAGGCGGAGTGGGACCGGCGCGGACGGGCGGCGGTGCGGATACAGCGGTCAGAAAGATCGCGGCAGGCGCGAAAGCGGGAGAAGCACGTGCGTAACAACCAGGACTCGCAACGGCGGGAGCAGGCCGCGCTGGTTATTCAACGGTCAGAGAGAAAGCGGCAGACGCGGAAGCGTGACAAATTGCATGACGACCGGACTGGGAGCTCTGGTGGAGGAGGATTCGGGCTCGAGGCTGAAATGGAGTCGGGCTTCGATGAGGTGCGGGATCTTGCTCTGGATTGATCGCTGTGCGTGCATTCCCAGGCTGGCGCTGAGCTGTTGAGCCTGGTGCCCGTTATGTCTCTCTCTCCGCGGGCATGGGCCTGCACTCGCCCCTTCTGACTTCCCTCTCTCTCCGCGGGCATGGGCCTGCACTCGCCCCTTCTGACTTCCCTCTCTTCGCGGTGGCGCAAGCGCTAAGCTCCTCCCTTGCCGTGGTGTGGTTACTTCTGTGACTGCTGCTTCGACTGCTGTGCCGTCCTGGCCGAGGCACACTGGATTCCCACGAAGCGCATTCCCTGCAGGAAGACCCTACGAAACCTTCCCCTCTACCCTGCCCTGCCCAAACCCCCTCCTCCCTACTATGCCAAACCATGCGTCCAGGCCCGCGCCAACGCTGAATGCTGCAGAGGAGTGCTGGTGAAAATGCAAGGATGCTTGCGGGGGGTGGGGGAGGGCCCCCCTGGATTCGGGAGAGCAGCGGAATGCAGCATCTGTGGCGGATCCTCAAGGTGGCGCCGCCTCCTTCTTTACCCTCAGACCCGTACGCTCTATCTGCCAATGTGTGTTTCTTTGTAGGGATGGACTCTGGGTTGCAACTGGAAACCGTTTGCGTTAATGATGGGGGACTCTCATGCCACGGCGTTTTCCATTCGCCATACGACGGCAACAAGTGTAGATGTATGGCGAGCTCCAACCAGAAGATGATCAGATTGTTCTGCACAACCTCTGAGGCTTCTGGGTGACGCATCGAGCTGTAAGCCCCGAGGCTTCTGGGTGAGCGGCGCATCGAGCTGTAAGCCCCGAGGCTTCTGGGTGGCGCATCGAGCTGTAAGCCCCGAGGCTTCTGAGTGAGTGGCGCATCGAGCTGTAAGCCCCGAGGCTTCTGAGCGAGCGGCGATCGAGCTGTAAGCCCCGAGGCTTCTGAGCGGCGCATCGAGCTGTAAGCCCCGAGGCTTCTGAGCGAGCGGCGCATCGAGCTGTAAGCCCCGAGGCTTCTGAGGTGAGCGGCGCATCGAGCTGTAAGCCCCGAGGCTTCTGAGTGAGCGGCGCATCGAGCTGTAAGCCCCGAGGCTTCTAAGCGACGCATCGAGCTGTAAGCCCCGAGGCTTCTGAGTGAGTGTCGCATCGAGCTGTATCTAAGCCCCGAGGCTTTTGAGTGAGGGGCATCGAGCTGTAAGCCTCGAGGCTTCTAAGCGGCGCATCAAGCTGTAAGCCCCGAGGCTTCTAAGCGGCGCATCGAGCTGTAAGCCCCGAGGCTTCAGAGTGAGCGGCGCATCGAGCTGTAAGCCCCGAGGCTTCTGAGCGAGCGGTGCATCGAGCTTTAAGCCCCGAGGCTTCAGAGTAGGCGGCGTATTGCGCCGTAAGCCCCGAGGCTTCTAAGCGAGCGGCGCATCGAGCTGTAAGCCCCGAGGCTTCTGAGGTGAGCGGCGCATCGAGCTGTAAGCCCCGAGGCTTCTGAGTGAGCGGCGCATCGAGCTGTAAGCCCCGAGGCTTCTAAGCGACGCATCGAGCTGTAAGCCCCGAGGCTTCTGAGTGAGTGTCGCATCGAGCTGTAAGCCCCGAGGCTTCTGAGCGGCGCATCGAGCTGTAAGCCCCGAGGCTTCTGAGCGGCGCATCGAGCTGTAAGCCCCGAGGCTTCTAAGCGGCGCATCGAGCTGTAAGCCCGAGGCTTCTAAGCGGGGCATCGAGCTGTAAGCCCCGAGGCTTCTGAGTGAGCGGCGATCGAGCTGTAAGCCCCGAGGCTTCTGAGCGGCGCATCGAGCTGTAAGCCCCGAGGCTTCTGAGTGAGCGGCGCATCGAGCTGTAAGCCCCGAGGCTTCTGAGTGAGCGGCGCATCGAGCTGTAAGCCCCGAGGCTTCTGAGTGAGCGGCGCATCGAGCTGTAAGCCCCGAGGCTTCTGAGTGAGCGGCGCATCGAGCTGTAAGCCCCGAGGCTTCTGAGTGAGTGGCGCATCGAGCTGTAAGCCCCGAGGCTTCTGAGTGAGTGGCGCCCCTCCTACTTGCCAGGTTACATGTTTCATTTGTTGAACGGTAGAGTTCAAGTGTGTACCTTATTTATATATTTTTTGCTGTCTTTTATCCTAAATTGCACTTTGCAAGTGCATATGTTGGGCACCCTTCACTGCCATCCCTCCCCCAATTCCCATACGGTTACCACAACAATTCTTAACACTCTTTCTAAACTTTCTGCAAAACTTGGTCTCTCAAACTTGCCACCCCTTCCCCATTTCCCATACGTTTACCACCTCAAGTTCGCACCTGTGAACCCACGCTCCCGCTTAAGTTGGTCTAATTGCGAGGCCCTCCACTCAAGCCTTTTCCAGCTCTTCTCTCGTTCTTTTCTATCAATTCTATTGCTTTCTCACAGAGCATGCACGTAATCTATCTCCAAACCATGCGCTAGCTAATTTCAGGCTGTGCTTTCCCTCACTCTCTCGGTGCGTGCGCGGGTAATTTCCAGACAGTGCTCTCGCTCTCTCTGAAAATATGCGCGGACATGTTCCACAGACCCCTGTCAGTCTCGCTCTCTCAGGGATTCAGCAGGGGTTCGACTTCATGCGGTTGAATCCTGCCACGCAAGAGGAAGCATGCCCACCTGTTGCTCCGACTGCGCTTCCGACTTAGCGCCGAGGATGTGCCAGCAAAACTTGTCCCTCCCTCCGTTGCTTTCCTGCGCGAGGGGGATCCAATTCTGCGAGAGGTCAGCGCTCCCTTCGGTCTAGTTGGCGCACATCAGACTCATAAGAAGACAGTCTTCGCGCGAAGGCAGGGATGCGACGCTGGTGATGATACCAAGTCGAAGAATCCTATGTAGTGTTTTTGTTTGTTCCATAACAGACAAATGTGGCGAGCAACGCGAGCAGGCTCAGCAGGGGTTCGACTTCATGCGGTTGAATCCTGCCACGCAAGAGGAAGCATGCCCACCTGTTGCTCCGACTGCGTTTCCGACTTAGCGCCGAGGATGTGCCAGCAAAACTTGTCCCTCCCTCCGTTGCTTTCCTGCGCGAGGGGGATCCAATTCTGCGAGAGGTCAGCGCTCCCTATGGTCTAGTTGGCGTACATCAGACTCAAAAGAAGACAGTCTTCGCGCGAAGGCAGGGATGCGACGCTGGTGATGATACCAAGTCGAAGAATCCTATGTAGTGTTTTTGTTTGTTCCATAACAGACAAATGTGGCGAGCAACGCGAGCAGGCTCAGCAGGGGTTCGACTTCATGCGGTTGAATCCTGCCACGCAAGAGGAAGCATGCCCACCTGTTGCTCCGACTGCGTTTCCGACTTAGCGCCGAGGATGTGCCAGCAAAACTTGTCCCTCCCTCCGTTGCTTTCCTGCGCGAGGGGGATCCAATTCTGCGAGAGGTCAGCGCTCCCTATGGTCTAGTTGGCGTACATCAGACTCAAAAGAAGACAGTCTTAGCGCGAAGGCAGGGATGCGACGCTGGTGATGATACCAAGTCGAAGAATCCTATGTAGTGTTTTTGTTTGTTCCATAACAGACAAATGTGGCGAGCAACGCGAGCAGGCTCAGCAGGGGTTCGACTTCATGCGGTTGAATCCTGCCACGCAAGAGGAAGCATGCCCACCTGTTGCTCCGACTGCGTTTCCGACTTAGCGCCGAGGATGTGCCAGCAAAACTTGTCCCTCCCTCCGTTGCTTTCCTGCGCGAGGGGGATCCAATTCTGCGAGAGGTCAGCGCTCCCTATGGTCTAGTTGGCGTACATCAGACTCAAAAGAAGACAGTCTTCGCGCGAAGGCAGGGATGCGACGCTGGTGATGATACCAAGTCGAAGAATCCTATGTAGTGTTTTTGTTTGTTCCATAACAGACAAATGTGGCGAGCAACGCGAGCAGGCTCAGCAGGGGTTCGACTTCATGCGGTTGAATCCTGCCACGCAAGAGGAAGCATGCCCACCTGTTGCTCCGACTGCGTTTCCGACTTAGCGCCGAGGATGTGCCAGCAAAACTTGTCCCTCCCTCCGTTGCTTTCCTGCGCGAGGGGGATCCAATTCTGCGAGAGGTCAGCGCTCCCTATGGTCTAGTTGGCGTACATCAGACTCAAAAGAAGACAGTCTTCGCGCGAAGGCAGGGATGCGACGCTGGTGAGGATACCAAGTCGAAGAATCCTATGTAGTGTTTTTGTTTGTTCCATAACAGACAAATGTGGCGAGCAACGCGAGCAGGCTCAGCAGGGGTTCGACTTCATGCGGTTGACGCCTGCCACGCAAGAGGAAGCATGCCCACCTGTTGCTCCGACTGCGTTTCCGACTTAGCGCCGAGGATAAGCCAGCAAAACTTGTCCCTCCCTCCGTTGCTTTCCTGCGCGAGGGTGATCCAATTCTGCGAGAGTGTGCGTGGCGAGCAACGGATCGAATAGAATGGTCCTAACGCGAAGTTGTAGACGATAAAATATGCGTGGGTATAGCAATTGTTCTGGATGTTAGAGCTAACACTGATAGACAGCCGCCATCGGCGAAATATATGACATTGCAACGGTAAAATCCGATTGCAGCGCATCGATACAGTATATGCGCGGTTGTTCTTGAGACAATCGTTAATCGTAATTGTGATTATAACATTATAAAGTTGATGTCATTTACGAAAATCGATTTCTCTCTAAATTAACTTTAAGTTGCATATGAACCGGCATATATTATCAGGGTTCTTAAAAATTGTGCTTTACATTTCACATTACACATTAAACCAGGCTTAATAAAAAAACAAAAAAACAAAATTTTCGAACACTTACAATTATATAAAATACTTTCAAATGTGTTCACATGGCAAGTCTAATATCCTATATCTTTTGCGCAGCTGCCCTGCCGCGTGCGGGCTTGCCTTTTGGCGCATTCTCCAATAAATTGACTGCTGCAGCCACAGCTGGTTCAGGTTCCGCTTGCGGTGCTGCAACTGCTGCTGTCGGAAGGATGGGGGCTGCTGAGGCCCCAGCGCTAGGCGTTGCGCCAAATGTGGCAGCGACGCCAGGTGGGAAGAGGGACACCGGTGGCATCGAGGGAGTCGACAAAGCGGATTTGGTTTTCTTGTAAGGCGGAGGAGTGTACTCCACCGCCGCATCGGTGTCGTCCTCACCGAATACCTTGAAGTTGGAACGCCATGTTGGTGGCGCACCAAACTCCACGGTGAAGTCATCTGGCAGCTTCTGCACCAAAGGCTGCAGAAAGGCAGGCGACAGAATGGTGAAAGAAACCTGTGCAATGTTGCGGTTTCTCTCATATTCTGACGCCTGCTTGACAAGCACCGTCTCAGGGCTTATCAAGAGACGATAAGCACCTGAGGCGGAGTTTTACACCATCTGCAAAAAGCACCAGTGAACATTTGTCAGTAAAAACATTAATTATTCCACACGCAAAAGAATTCAAACTGAAAAATCACAACAAAAAAAAACTTACCAGCGATGTAAAAAGGCCCGTATCCCATGCTACAGCTCCCATGGGGACACCGTCATACGACGTCAGGAAAATCGTGACCATGGTCTTAGGGGTCATACCCTTCGACCGCCCCTCAGTGGCATTGGTGGTTATGGCTACCAACACCTCTGTTTTCCCTAAGGAGGCAACGGTTTCGCCATTCGCGACCTTCTCCATGAGGTCCATACCCGACATTTGCGTGAACAGTGCTTGAGACATAACGTGTGGTTTAAAGAGTAGTAGCGGTTGGAAGGTAAGTTGTCAAAGTCGAATGAATGAGTTTTGAATCTTAACACTTGTGACGGCATATATATAGGCGATGGCGGTACTAGATAGTTCATTGCGGTGCGACTACGAGGGAGTTGATTGCGTTCGAATCACGATGATGGCGGCGATTTTGGCGCCGCATTAATTTTGTTTTTTAAGCATTTTCATTGGAGCGTAGTTTTGGTTGAAGTCGCGATTGGATTACACTTTTAGATGAGATTGGGTAACGCATTTCCACCAACGGTGTCAATTTAAGGACTATGTGATAGGCCCATTAATGTTTTGCATGCCTCGAAAATCTACATGTTATTATTGTCCAAATTACAGGTGTCCTTCGGGCTGAGTAGATCTCACATCAAGTTTTCGGTCATTACTTCTAGAGGGGTGGTGTACGCACAAAGGGTTGCGTAGGGGGTAGGGCCGAAGGTTAAGGGCATGGATGAGTTCCCCCCCAACCCCCAAATCACCACCCCCCCAAGGCAACTGATTACCATATGCTGGTTCTCGTGTTTCATTGATTTGTAATTGTTTGTTTCATTGATTTGTAAACATATTTAGTAAACAAAGAGGGGGATACGCTGGGGCTCCGCCTCCCCAGACTCCCTCCTGAATTATATTATTAACGCAGTCATTCATGGGTGACCTTACTCATTTATACCGCACGCTGGGTACGTTTCAATTTTTATTTATAATACACTCGGGCTTCAATTCATATTGGGGAAAAAATCGGAGATGAAATCGAAGATTCCCCCTCTTTTGAAAAATCGGGAAAATTTTCAGCCCTTTTAACAGTGCAAAAATTGACGCCCAAATCGTAGGCTGTACACGACACATTGTATGATGTATCCATATTACATCAATTGAAGCCCAAGTGTAGTGTATATAATTCTTAAAATGATTTTGCATATATTGGGGAAAAAATCGGAGATGAAATCGAAGATTCCCCCTCTTTTGAAAAATCGGGAAAAAATTCAGTGCTTGTTAGCAGTGCAGAGGGTTGACGCCCAAATCGTAGGCTGTACACGACAACGTATGCTGTATTCAATTGAAGCCCGAGTGTATTGTAAATAACATTTTTGGAATAATTTTGCATATTGGGGAAAAAATCGGAGATGAAATCGAAGATTCCCCCTCTTTTGAAAAGTCGGGAAAAATTCAGTGCGAATTAACAGTGCGTTTTTGACGCCCAAATCGTAGAATCGGTCATCTGAAATAATGATACGCTCAGAGGCAACGGTGCCGCGGGATCGAAAATTCAGGGTTTCGGCGTCAGGGTATTAATTTTCGTGGCCGCAAAAATGAAAATTTGCGCCCGGGGTCTTTTCAGACCTACAGATATGCTTCTAAGGAAGCGTAGTGGTAGGTCTATGCTGCTCAGTTATTGTTAACTAAGAAGAAGTGAGCCAATCCCGCAGATCGGGTGAGATTTGACTCGCTCACACCCCCAAACGCTTAATCGAGCATCCGCTATACCCCGACCGCCCGTGAGGTATATCGGATGAGCGCAATCGATGCGTACGAGTCTCAGCATCCCAAAACTGTTCTAACTTTATTTATGCGGCTTAGCGAGGCGAAAGTTATGAAGGCGAATCCCTTTGCGAATCCCTTTTTGCGTGAAAACGCACATCCCGCAACCGGGCGCGAGTTGCCCCCTTGAGTAGAATCTGAGAATGTTAAGAATGCGTCAGCGGATCCTCAGATTGTTGGTACCTACTTGGTACCAACAACCTTAGGAACATGTTTCGGTCCATGTGCATCCTTAGTATCATGTTGTTTTGTGCAATATACACGGTCAAACAGGCAGTAAGACTCCTCCCGTAAGTTCTGCAAAAAAGCGATAAACGCTCACGCTGTGAAGAAAAACCAGAACGGGTAAATAAAAAAAATCGAACGACTGAGATTTGCGATCTGCGATTTTCCGCGTTTCTGAGCCGTTCGCCAAAATCGAGCTCCGTTGCCTCAAAAGGGCCCGATTCGTATCACTATTTCAGATGAGCGTTTGTAGGACGTACTACGTATGCTGTATCCATATTATATGAATTGAAGCCATTGTGTATCAAACGCATATATAAATTAGGTCCTCATTCATGGCAATTCCAGGATTGCTTGAACGGATTCAGAAAATTCAGTGATTTAACAGTGCGAATTAACACTGCGTTTTTGACGCCCAAATCGTAGGACGTACTACGTATGCTGTATCCATATTATATGAATTGAAGCCATTGTGTATCAAATGCATATATTGGGGAAAAATCTTTAGATTGTCCCCCTCTTTGAAAAAGTCCGTTTTATGACGTCACAAATTTGCGTATAATTTTTTAGAGGTTTGATTTCGCAGAAACCAGCTATTACAGAACGAACATTGCTTTGCGTCACGCTCTTTTGCGTCACGCTTTTTGCGTCACGTATAGTGTAGTAGTTTACAGCCTAGCTTGGGAGGTTACTTTCAATTTGCGTCGTTGAGATGAAAGCTGCTAACAAAATGTCAATCGTGGATATGTTTTTTTGCGTATTGGGGAAAAATCTTTAGATTGTCCCCCTCTTTGAAAAATCCGGTTTTTTATGTCACGCTTTTGTGTATTGGGGAAAAATCTTTAGATTGTCCCCCTCTTTGAAAAATCCGGTTTTTTATGTCACGCTTTTGTGTATAAATTTTTAAAGGTTCATTTCGCCGAAAACCAGCTATTCCAAAACGAACACTGCTTTGTGTCACGCTTTTCGAGCGTAACGCTTTTCGAGCGTGACGCTTTTCGAGCGTCACGCTTTTCGAGCGTCACGCGTTACACCCACTCAATTTAACCCCTGTTACGCACTTTAGCGTCGAAACGATTCGTGTGTCGTGGATAAGTATGTGTCGCACGCGGCAGTATATAATTTGATATTTAGAATATTCAATACAAAGCCTCTTTATATTTAATTGGTCAATATAATTATAATATATATATTTTTAATTTTATTGGAATTGCATTGTGGCCGTTGAGTCGAGAGCTTCGACAAT
Source organism: Cymbomonas tetramitiformis (assembly GCA_001247695.2). NCBI lineage: Eukaryota > Viridiplantae > Chlorophyta > Pyramimonadophyceae > Pyramimonadales > Pyramimonadaceae > Cymbomonas > Cymbomonas tetramitiformis. The sequence continues at coordinate 2,909 of LGRX02007330.1, read as the reverse complement.
GAAAGTTGATGACATTGGCATGAACGTCGGGCTGTATGGGCTGCCGAGTCCGGATGGAAATCAAGTTGCTCCCACATTTTTTGGGTGTGGGGGGCGAAGCCCCCCACTGTGGTGGCAATGCCGTAGGGGAATCGACAACTTACTATCTATTAATTTTATTCTTTGAAAGGGAGAACAACTGGGCTGTTTGAGCCTCGCAGGTGATTTGGCCTTTTAATTTATGAGGGTGAGATTGGGCTTCCGCGCCCCCGTCGTGGCTCCGCATCCCGGCGCCCACTGCGGGGTTGGCTGAGGCCGGCTCGAAGGGGGTTGAGCGGCATCAAATTTCAAAATATTTGCTACTATGCTTCAAATAACACTATTGGTTGCAAATACCGAAATTTGATTTGTAGATATTTGGGTACTGTGATGTTCAATCTTCTATTTTATTGGTCGATCTAAGTGTTGACACCTACATGTCAAAATGATATGAATGCCGCCATTTTGCGGTTATCGTTGACACAATGATATTGTCAGATTATGAATACAATTTCCAAAAAACATTCGCAAACATGCCAACTATTAAAGTTTGAAGAACTCCTATCTGGAAAAATCTATACTATTACCAATCTTTCATGTTATTGGTTCTTCTCTAGTTGAACATTTAAATTTTAATGACACATGTCAAACGAATAATGCATTTGCCGCCGCTCATGTACTTACACAATGACATTTGTCAACATTAAGACACAGTTACCAAATCTATTTGATACTATAGATTGAACTTACTTCCTTGTAGCAACCTACAAATTGTTCAACGACTCTATGTTTAAACCATTATTGACAATACAACCACAACAACTCTATCCAGATTCACTGTTAAACATGTCCGCACCTATCAAATTCGAGAAAACATGGTTTGCAACCATAAAAGCCAAGTCCGAAAATGGAGAGGACCTCACCCAGGATCATTTCAGGGTGATGGCATACCTTGAGAGTAAGGGCAAGGCTCTCCAGAACCAAGGAGAAGAAGCCTGTAGTAACGTCTACTTCAATTCAATGGCCACCAACCTAATAATTTGGAAATTGATTTTTCCCCACCTGTACGTTCACGTACCCCCTATAAATTAGGTCCTCATTCATGGCAATTCCAGGATTGCTTGAACGGATTCAGAAAATTTAGTGATTTAACAGTGCGAATTAACACTGCGTTTTTGACGCCCAAATCGTAGGCTGTACTACGTATGCTGTATCCATATTATATGAATTGAAGCCATTGTGTCAGCCATGTGACTACGTGACACAGCACATACTTTACAAATCACTTCCCACTGCGTCAATAATATAATTCAGGTCATCAGTGGATAATGAAAAATATAAACAGGAATAAATTGATTATTCGATTAATATCAAAAAGCACGCAACGTTACGCTCAAGTCGTTCAAGTGTCGTGAACAGTGAACAATCGTTGTGGCCAGTGAACAGTGTGCGGTCAATAACCCTTACGCCGGAAGCGATCTTGTAAATAGATATGAGGAACAAAATGGGCCGAGATTTATATAACGTGAATTCAGAAACAGTGAATGCTATCCATACACGTGGCATAGAATACTTTGCTTCTGCCCCAACTTAGATTTTCATATTTATATGGATGCATTGTGACATCGTTAAACTCAGTAATCACTATATTTCTATTTTAAGACCAAAGGTCGATCGTTGGCGGAGCGGGACATAAAAGTAGTAGCCTAATCATTCGTTTTATAGCATTTCTGCCGGCTGCTATTCAATACAAATCATAAATAGAGAAGTGTGTCACTGTATGCTGTATCCATATTGGGACAGGGTACGGGCGCTGGGAACTCTTCCGTTATCCTGATGACTGCATGTCACGGCTGCGTCTGTCGCGTGAGACTGTGACCACAATGAACGTCGCCGGCAGCAGACGGTGAACACATGTCACATCGACATCGCGGACACCATTGCCGCTGCCGATGCCGTTGCGTGACTGCTTACTCGTTACAGTACTGTGACACTCGTTCTTCGTTGACCCATCGCAATCCGCAATTGCATCGTAAAATTCTTCAGCTACAGTACGCAATTTCTTCAACGTTCCGCCGCCTCATGGGGCGAACGGTGCTGTGACCGCTGTGATACACGCAGGGATTTCCAAAGTGCTCGGCTACTTTTATTTTTCAGTTCGCTTATCATAATGTGTAAACTTATGATACTATGTGTGTGCAGGTCATGTCGCAGGTATCCGATGGCGAGGAGGGACGCGCGCTCTTGAGATGTGGAAGTCGAGGTTGGCGAATGCCAACCTTGCTTGGGATGAAACCCAACCATATCGAACGTATCGTATTAAGATATAAATATTTCACGTTTGCATCCTTGGCATCTATGCAAAGTATGAGGAGCATTGAGTGAGCATAAGTCCTAGGCTGTTTTGGTTTTTGGTTCATGGCGCATTCGCGACCTCTTGGGGTGTGGAAGTCGAGGTTGGTCTAAACCAACCTTGCTTGGGATGAAACCCAATCACATCGGATTATCTTATCGCACCTATCTTAGTTAAGTAATATATTTTTTGGACCGGAAGCGAATTGCATGAGGCACAATTCGCTAAAAATCGAAATTTTGCAAAAAAGAGCCTAGAACCAAAAAATTTTAAGGAAGGGACCCGAGGACATATACGAAACCATGTGCGAAAGAGGAATGCCCAAATAAACGATATGGTATCTGAGGGGAGGCAACAAGTGGGTGTAACGCGTAACACGGAGAGCGCAATAATGCTTAGAAGCCACGGGAATGGGGGAAGCAAGGTGCGCACTGTCAGACTGATACATAGAAGACTAAACCTTTCAAACAGATACGTAGAGGTCACTAAACAAGTTAGGAACGTAACTAGTTCCTATGCCACCAATAAATGCCGGTTT
>LGRX02007329.1:0-11035 GCA_001247695.2 Cymbomonas tetramitiformis | reverse complement strand
GAGTATGGCGTGCCTGGTGGGGCAGCTGCGCGTCACGCGACCCGAGACAGCGGCCATCTACCCGGCTGCCTCGTGGCGGTGCGTTCGGCGCGCTCGCGGTGGTCATCGTGTGCCACCCGCGGCGCGCTCTCTTCCCCCCCAAAAGAAAAGCGGTCCACGCCTGGACGCTTTCTTTCGGATCCAAGGGAAGGGCGTGGGCACTCGTGATGCCCACTCGATATGCCTCGCATGCCCCCTCGTAGGGCTTGAACACCACGATGCGACCTCCCGATCTCCCGCCTCGGATGCTACGTGAACCCCCACGATTACCTCGCCTCGTAGGTGCTGAGCCTCGCATGCCCCGGGCACCACGCTTCCTACTCGCCTCCCGCGATCGCTGCATATGCCTCCGCTTCTTGGCGCGCCGCCGAGAAGGGTGCGCTTCCCGCTCCCCAGCGACGCCACTAGGTGGCCGTATGCGCTCCAGTGGCTGAGTCTCGGGTGTCTGTCGCGCGCGCTGCCCAAGCTTTACGTCGGTGGTACCACTGTGTGGCAGCCGCGCGCACTCTGTGGGCGGCGCCTTCGCTGTGCCGGGGTGTGGCATTCGCGCGTGCTCTCTGGTGGGTGGCAGCCGCGCACATTCTCTGGACGGCGTCTTAGTCATGCTCCGCTCTGCACTGTATGCTGATGACGCTGGAAGCTGTACGCTACACGCCAGTTGCGGCTCGTCGAGTGCCGCCTGCTCCGAACCCTGCGCTGGTGGGACTGGCAGCGACGCGCTACGCACCAATCGCTGCCCATCGCGCTTTGGTGGCTCCGGGGGCACCAACTACCGCCCGCATAGAGGAGGTCCTCGTAAGTCCAAGTCATGCCCCACGCTGCCCGCTCCACACCATGCATTGGTGGGGCAAGCAGCAGTGCGTCATGCGCCGGTCGCTGGGCATCGTGCTTCTGCGGCTCCGGGGGGCACCAACTACCGTCTGCATACAGGAGGTCCTGATAGGTCCATGCTATGTCGTGGTCGGCCTTGGGTGCCGGCGCGTCTTTGCAGAGCGTCGAGGCTTGCAAATCCACGCGGAGCGCTGGGCACCGCGTGCTGAGCGTGAGGGGCATGGCCACGCGTGGGATGCGTGCTGCTAACTGTGCGTTATGCGATAAGTGCTCTCGTTGTCGGTGTCGCGAGCTATCTGCTGCCGGCCCCGCGGCAGTAGCTGGCGGGGCTCGCCTTAGCGACCCACTCGACGCAAGCTCTGCACCGCGCGCTAGCCGTACCCGTTGTCGTGAGCCATGCTTGGGATGCCGCAAGCCGCGTGCCGCCTCCAGCTCTGCTTCCCACTGTGTTGTTGGAGGTCGCGAGCTGACTCCCAGTGCTTGGCCTTGGCCATAGTAGTGCCGCGCCGCCGCTGGTGGCGCACTGTGACGCGCCGCCGCTGGAAGCGCCAAGTGCCGCGCCGCCGCCTCTGGTGCACTGTGCTGCGCCTCGTGGACGTCTCGCGCAAACACAAAAGACCTATTCCTGGCATCCAGCACTATATCTCGTAGCTCCTCCCCCCCCGCTGTCATGCCAGGATTTGGAAGCGCCATGCCGCCCGAGCCGCCAAGCGAGCACAAGCGAAGAGCCTCAAGCTCAAGCTGCAAGTGCAATCCCGCCAACCCAGAAGCGCCAAACGTAGGTGGAGAAACACACAAATCAACCGAGGAAGATTTGCAGCTTCCGCCGCAAGCGATAAAATTATGAGAGAGAAGAAAAGCGAAGGCGCAGAAGCCAAAGGCCCAAGAGGAGGCAACCAATTGATGTACCAAATTCCAGCAAAAGCTTTCCAACACGCTCGAAGATCCGAGACGAAAACAAATCTAGCAATTCTGGTCAACGACGAGGCCACAGAAGGCAAAGCGACGCCACAGCGCGATTCCACTTAGGGTTAGTCACTGTTAAGAGCGTTGTAGCGCTAAGGGCAACGCAAGCAAGCTGCATCCGCCAAATTGAAGAACATTCTCGAAATCTACAGCATAAATTTGTGCAACCCCACGTAGTCGCAAAGACCTTCTTCGAAGAACACGCACGCAAGCTGAATAGCGCCAATTTGAAGCTTCATCACGCTAATTCCCAACCAGACGAGCCAAAGAAGAACGCTGCGTACTCATTTCAATCGCAGAGCAAAGGGCAGATGAAGATCCCGCGGAAAATACTGACCAACCGGTACAATCCCCAAGAAGAATTAACGGCGCAAAGCTGCCAACGAGCAAGAAAAACGCCGAGAGTCGACCAGTGCGCGCCAGAGCGCAAATATGAAGCCAGTGCCAGAGGTAGAATTCCAAACAATCTCAAACGAGGGTCGAAGTAAAATTAAGAATCCTTGACACAATCTGTACGGCTAATTCACGAGTCGCAGGCGCAGAACGCACGTAGAATTGCCAACGCAACGACATCAAAGTTTCAAAGTAGGCAGGCCTGCCTCACTGGCGTTCGCTAAGTCGAAAATTAATCATTGCCAAACAGCACGTCGAGCTGGAATTCGTCCGCATTCGTAAAAGTAACATGGGAGTTGGAAGTCGCTTCCCCTGCCCCGCGATATACACGACGAACTACCAGGTTTCATTACTGCCTTTGTGGCACACTGTGCCACAGTAGGAGGCCTCGCACAGTAGCTCAAAATTCCAAAACTCCAGATCAACGCGCCAAAGAAGACCTCGTATCAATTGACAATTCTAAGGCAACTCGCGCTGGCTCAAGCACCATGGCGACATACGAGCTCGAAACAATAACATCAAGACGCCAGAGAGCACTGCACTCTCGGTGGGCGCTTTTAGGCCCTAAAAGCGCCCGATTTCTAGGATCCAGTATGAACCACAATTACACAACGCGTCGAAGAAGAAATTCGCCTTTGCAAGCAAATAAAAGATAATTTATGCGGGTATCTCAAGCCAGTGAGCCGATAAAAGCCGTAACTGAAGACGCGTCAGGGAAGGCGTAACACACACTGGCAGATCTCAAATAACATTGAAGCCGAAGTCACGGTATAAAGTCGTCGGAAAAGTCATAATTCGAAAGTAAAAAAAAAAATTGTGGAAGCGGTGGTGGTGGTGGTGGTGCGTAGCACACTGATACCATTTTGTGGGAGGACTGCTCCTCACTTAACAGACACTGTGAAACTACTACTGGTGGGGATCATATATGGACTGCATATAATGACCAACTAACTGCCTAGGTACTGCTAGGTCAGCTCTTTAGACATAGGACTGCTATGTCTAGACTTACAGCATATTACTTGCATATAAGAATTAGGATTACATCTTTTGCCATGTCGGCTGTATTTACTCTTGGAAACTCAACTGTTTCTTTGGCCTTGGCCATTACTTATTCACTCAACTCCCCGAGTTAATCCTAGTCAGCATGGCCAAGTCTCATTAACCTATCATATGCTTCTACTACAGTATCATGCAGTATGAGGTGTCAGTGCTTCACTATGACACCTTATTACACCGTACACTAGTACTGTGTACTCCCACTAAGGGGGTCTCTTCCTCAACAGGGGTCTCGGGCGCTAATATCGTAAGGCGCGTATGGCACTGCTAGCATGTATGACACCGCTGAGTCATCCGCGCATGACACAGTATGTTGTCCTAGCACAACAACAAAAACAGAGCCAGGCAACCTGCTACCGGCGCGTGGTTGAGGAGCTATCCTCCCACCGCACCCACGCAAGCAAGCGCCGCACACCACAACTACAGATCCGACTTGCTTGGCTGCGGGAACAGGGCGCGTGGTTGAGGAGCTATCCTCCCATCGCAGCCTACTGCCTCTGCAGACCCAAGTGCAACGATACAAGGGACGTCTTGAATAAACAACAAAAACAGAGTTAGACAACCTGCTACCGGCGCGTGGTTGAGGAGCTATCCTCCCACCGCACCCATGCAAGCAAGCGCCGCACAACACAACTACAGATCCGACTTGCCTGCGGGAACAGGGCGCGTGGTTGAGGAGCTATCCTCCCATCGCAGCCTACTGCCTCCGCAGACCCAGGTGCAAAGATACAAGGGACGTCTTGAATAAACAACAAAAACAGAGTCAGACAACCTGCTACCGGCGCGTGGTTGATTGAGGAGCTATCCTCCCACCGCACCCATGCAAGCAAGCGCCGCACAACACACCTACAGATCCGACTTGCCTGCGGGAACAGGGCGCGTGGTTGAGGAGCTATCCTCCCATCGCAGCGTACTGCCTCCGCAGACCCAGGTGCAAGGAAACAAGGGACGTCTTGAATAAACAACAAAAACAGAGCCAGACAACCCGCTACCGGCGCGTGGTTGAGGAGCTATCCTCCCACCGCACCCACGCAAGCAAGCGCCGCACAACACAACTACAGATCCGACTTGCCTGCGGGAACAGGGCGCGTGGTTGAGGAGCTATCCTCCCATCGCAGCCTACTGCCTCCGCAGACCCAGGTGCAAAGATACAAGGGACGTCTTGAATAAACAACAAAACAGAGCCAGACAACCTGCTACCGGCGCGTGGTTGAGGGAGGAGCTATCCTCCCACCGCACCCATGCAAGCAAGCGCCGCACACCACAGAAACAGATCCGACTTGCCTGCGGGAACAGGGCGCGTGGTTGAGGAGCTATCCTCCCATCGCAGCCGACAGCTGTGCACCTCCTAACATCACGTCTCCGGTAGGAGTATGTTACATTTTTTCTTTTTTTTTCTTTTTCATCGCAGCCTACTGCCTCCGCAGACCCAAGTGCAATAAAACAAGGGACGTCTCGAAAAAACAACAAAAACAGAGTCAGACAACCTGCTACCGGCGCGTGGTTGAGGAGCTATCCTCCCACCGCACCCACGCAAGCAAGCGCCGCACACCACAACTACAGATCCGACTTGCCTGCGGGAACAGGACGCGTGCGTGGTTGAGGAGCCATCCTCCCATCGCAGCCTGCTGCCTCCGCAGACCCAAGTGCAAAGATACAAGGGACGTCTTGCATAAACAACAAAAACAGAGCCAAGCAACCTGCTACCGGCGCGTGGTTGAGGAGCTATCCTCCCAACGCACCCATGCAAGCAAGCGCCGCACAACACAACTACAGATCCGACTTGCCTGCGGGAACAGGGCGCGTGGTTGAGGAGCTATCCTCCCATCGCAGCCGGCTGCCTCCGCAGACCCAGGTGCAAGGAAACAAGGGACGTCTTGAATAAACAACAAAAACAGAGCCAGGCAACCTGCTACCGGCGCGTGGTTGAGGAGCTATCCTCCCACCGCACCCATGCAAGCAAGCGCCGCACACCACAACTACAGATCCGACTTGCCTGCGGGAACAGGGCGCGTGGCTGAGGAGCTATCCTCCCATCGCAGCCTACTGCCTCCGCAGACCCAGGTGCAAGGAAACAAGGGACGTCTTGAATAAACAACAAAAACAGAGCCAGACAACCTGCTACCGGCGCGTGGTTGAGGAGCTATCCTCCCACCGCACCCATGCAAGCAAGCGCCGCACAACACAACTACAGATCCGACTTGCCTGCGGGAACGGGGCGCGTGGTTGAGGAACTATCCTCCCATCGCAGCCTGCTGCCTCCGCAGACCCAGGTGCAAGAAAACAAGGGACGTCTTGGATAAACAATAAAAACAGAGCCAGGCAACCTGCTACCGGCGCGTGGTTGAGGAGCTATCCTCCCACCGCACCCATGCAAGCAAGCGCCGCACAACACACCTACAGATCCGACTTGCCTGCGGGAACAGGGCGCGTGGTTGAGGAGCCATCCTCCCATCGCAGCGTACTGCCTCCGCAGACCCAGGTGCAAGGAAACAAGGGACGTCTTGAATAAACAACAAACCAGAGCCAGACAACCCGCTACCGGCGCGTGGTTGAGGAGCTATCCTCCCACCGCACCCACGCAAGCAAGCGCCGCACACCACAACTACAGATCCGACTTGCCTGCGGGAACAGGGCGCGTGGTTGAGGAGCTATCCTCCCATCGCAGCCTACTGCCTCCGCAGACCCAGGTGCAAAGATACAAGGGACGTCTTGAATAAACAACAAAAACAGAGCCAGACAACCTGCTACCGGCGCGTGGTTGAGGAGCTATATATCCTCCCACCGCACCCACGCAAGCAAGCGCCGCACACAACAACTACAGATCCGACTTGCCTGCGGGAACAGGGCGCGTGGTTGAGGAGCTATCCTCCCATCGCAGCCTGCTGCCTCCGCAGACCCAGGTGCAAGGAAACAAGGGACGTCTTGAATAAACAACAAAAACAGAGCCAGACAACCTGCTACCGGCGCGTGGTTGAGGAGCTATCCTCCCACCGCACCCATAGAAGCAAGCGCCGCACACCACAACTACAGATCCGACTTACCTGCGGGAACAGGGCGCGTGGTTGAGGAGCTATCCTCCCAACGCAGCCTACTGCCTCCGCAGACCCAGGTGCAAGGAAACACGGGACGTCTTGAATAAACAACAAAAACAGAGTTAGACAACCTGCTACCGGCGCGTGGTTGAGGAGCTATCCTCCCACCGCACCCATGCAAGCAAGCGCCGCACAACACAACTACAGATCCGACTTGCCTGCGGGAACAGGGCGCGTGGTTGAGGAGCTATCCTCCCATCGCAGCCTACTGCCTCCGCATACCCAAGTGCAAGGAAACAAGGGACGTCTCGAATAAACAACAAAAACAGAGCCAAGCAACCTGCTACGGGCGCGTGGTTGAGGAGCTATCCTCCCACCGCACCCACGCAAGCAAGCGCCGCACACCACAACAGATCCGACTTGCCTGCGGGAACAGGGCGCGTGCGTGGTTGAGGAGCTATCCTCCCATCGCAGCCTGCTGCCTCCGCAGACCCAAGTGCAAAGATACAAGGGACGTCTTGCATAAACAACAAAAACAGAGCCAAGCAACCTGCTACCGGCGCGTGGTTGAGGAGCTATCCTCCCAACGCACCCATGCAAGCAAGCGCCGCACAACACAACTACAGATCCGACTTGCCTGCGGGAACAGGGCGCGTGGTTGAGGAGCTATCCTCCCAACGCAGCCTACTGCCTCCGCAGCCCCAAGTGCAAGGAAACAAGGGACGTCTTGAATAAACAACAAAAACAGAGCCAGGCAACCTGCTACCGGCGCGTGGTTGAGGAGCTATCCTCCCACCGCACCCTTGCAAGCAAGCGCCGCACAACACAACTACAGATCCGACTTGCCTGCGGGAACAGGGCGCGTGGTTGAGGAGCTATCCTCCCAACGCAGCCTACTGCCTCCGCAGACCCAAGTGCAAGGAAACAAGGGACGTTTTGAATAAACAACAAAAACAGAGCCAGACAACCTGCTACCGGCGCGTGGTTGAGGAGCTATCCTCCCACCGCACCCACGCAAGCAAGCGCCGCACAACACAACTACAGATCCGACTTGCCTGCGGGAACAGGGCGCGTGGTTGAGGAGCTATCCTCCCATCGCAGCCTACTGCCTCCGCAGACCCAGGTGCAAAGATACAAGGGACGTCTTGAATAAACAACAAACCAGAGTTAGACAACCTGCTACCGGCGCGTGGTTGAGGAGCTATCCTCCCACCGCACCCACGCAAGCAAGCGCCGCACACAACAACTACAGATCCGACTTGCCTGCGGGAACAGGGCGCGTGGTTGAGGAGCTATCCTCCCATCGCAGCCTGCTGCCTCCGCAGACCCAGGTGCAAGGAAACAAGGGACGTCTTGAATAAACAACAAAAACAGAGCCAGGCAACCTGCTACCGGCGCGTGGTTGAGGAGCTATCCTCCCACCGCACCCATGCAAGCAAGCGCCGCACAACACACCTACAGATCCGACTTGCCTGCGGGAACAGGGCGCGTGGTTGAGGAGCCATCCTCCCATCGCAGCGTACTGCCTCCGCAGACCCAAGTGCAATGAAACAAGGGACGTCTTGAATAAACAACAAAAATAGAGTCAGACAACCTGCTACCGGCGCGTGGTTGAGGAGCTATCTTCCCACCGCACCCATGCAAGCAAGCGCCGCACAACACAACTACAGATCCGATTTGCCTGCGGGAACGGGGCGCGTGGTTGAGGAGCCATCCTCCCATCGCAGCCTGCTGCCTCCGCAGACCCAGGTGCAAGGAAACAAGGGACGTCTTGAATAAACAACAAAACAGAGCCAGGCAACCTGCTACCGGCGCGTGGTTGAGAAGCTATCCTCCCACCGCACCCATAGAAGCAAGCGCCGCACAACACAACTACAGATCCGACTTGCCTGCGGGAACAGGGCGCGTGGTTGAGGAGCTATCCTCCCATCGCAGCCTACTGCCTCCGCAGACCCAGGTGCAAGGAAACAAGGGACGTCTTGAATAAACAACAAAAACAGAGCCAGGCAACCTGCTACCGGCGCGTGGTTGAGGAGCTATCCTCCCACCGCACCCATGCAAGCAAGCGCCGCACAACACAACTACAGATCCGACTTGCCTGCGGGAACAGGGCGCGTGGTTGAGGAGCTATCCTCCCATCGCAGCCTACTGCCTCCGCAGACCCAAGTGCAAGGAAACAAGGGACGTCTCGAATAAACAACAAAAACAGAGCCAAGCAACCTGCTACGGGCGCGTGGTTGAGGAGCTATCCTCCCACCGCACCCACGCAAGCAAGCGCCGCACACCACAACTACAGATCCGACTTGCCTGCGGGAACAGGACGCGTGCGTGGTTGAGGAGCCATCCTCCCATCGCAGCCTGCTGCCTCCGCAGACCCAAGTGCAAAGATACAAGGGACGTCTTGCATAAACAACAAAAACAGAGCCAAGCAACCTGCTACCGGCGCGTGGTTGAGGAGCTATCCTCCCAACGCACCCATGCAAGCAAGCGCCGCACAACACAACTACAGATCCGACTTGCCTGCGGGAACAGGGCGCGTGGTTGAGGAGCTATCCTCCCAACGCAGCCTACTGCCTCCGCAGCCCCAAGTGCAAGGAAACAAGGGACGTCTTGAATAAACAACAAAAACAGAGCCAGGCAACCTGCTACCGGCGCGTGGTTGAGGAGCTATCCTCCCACCGCACCCATGCAAGCAAGCGCCGCACAACACAACTACAGATCCGACTTGCCTGCGGGAACAGGGCGCGTGGTTGAGGAGCTATCCTCCCATCGCAGCCTACTGCCTCCGCAGACCCAAGTGCAAAAAAACAAGGGACGTCTCGAATAAACAACAAAAACAGAGCCAGACAACCTGCTACCGGCGCGTGGTTGAGGAGCTATCCTCCCACCGCACCCATGCAAGCAAGCGCCGCACAACACACTTACAGATCCGACTTGCCTGCGGGAACAGGGCGCGTGGTTGAGGAGCCATCCTCCCATCGCAGCCTACTGCCTCCGCAGACCCAGGTGCATGGAAACAAGGGACGTCTTGAATAAACAACAAACCAGAGTCAGACAACCTGCTACCGGCGCGTGGTTGAGGAGCTATCCTCCCACCGCACCCATGCAAGCAAGCGCCGCACAACACACCTACAGATCCGACTTGCCTGCGGGAACAGGGCGCGTGGTTGAGGAGCCATCCTCCCATCGCAGCGTACTGCCTCCGCAGACCCAGGTGCAAGGAAACAAGGGACGTCTTGAATAAACAACAAAAAAGAGCCAGACAACCTGCTACCGGCGCGTGGTTGAGGAGCTATCCTCCCACCGCACCCACGCAAGCAAGCGCCGCACAACACAACTACAGATCCGACTTGCCTGCGGGAACAGGGCGCGTGGTTGAGGAGCTATCCTCCCATCGCAGCCTACTGCCTCCGCAGACCCAGGTGCAAAGATACAAGGGACGTCTTGAATAAACAACAAAAACAGAGCCAGACAACCTGCTACCGGCGCGTGGTTGAGGAGCTATCCTCCCACCGCACCCATAGAAGCAAGCGCCGCACACCACAACTACAGATCCGACTTACCTGCGGGAACAGGGCGCGTGGTTGAGGAGCTATCCTCCCAACGCAGCCTACTGCCTCCGCAGACCCAGGTGCAAGGAAACACGGGACGTCTTGAATAAACAACAAAAACAGAGTTAGACAACCTGCTACCGGCGCGTGGTTGAGGAGCTATCCTCCCACCGCACCCATGCAAGCAAGCGCCGCACAACACACCTACAGATCCGACTTGCCTGCGGGAACAGGGCGCGTGGTTGAGGAGCCATCCTCCCATCGCAGCGTACTGCCTCCGCAGACCCAGGTGCAAGGAAACAAGGGACGTCTTGAATAAACAACAAAAACAGAGCCAGACAACCTGCTACCGGCGCGTGGTTGAGGAGCTATCCTCCCACCGCACCCACGCAAGCAAGCGCCGCACACCACAACTACAGATCCGACTTGCCTGCGGGAACAGGACGCGTGCGTGGTTGAGGAGCCATCCTCCCATCGCAGCCTGCTGCCTCCGCAGACCCAAGTGCAAAGATACAAGGGACGTCTTGCATAAACAACAAAAACAGAGCCAAGCAACCTGCTACCGGCGCGTGGTTGAGGAGCTATCCTCCCAACGCACCCATGCAAGCAAGCGCCGCACAACACAACTACAGATCCGACTTGCCTGCGGGAACGGGGCGCGTGGTTGAGGAACTATCCTCCCATCGCAGCCTGCTGCCTCCGCAGACCCAGGTGCAAGAAAACAAGGGACGTCTTGGATAAACAATAAAAACAGAGCCAGGCAACCTGCTACCGGCGCGTGGTTGAGGAGCTATCCTCCCACCGCACCCATGCAAGCAAGCGCCGCACAACACAACTACAGCTCCGACTTGCCTGCGGGAACAGGGCGCGTGGTTGAGGAGCTATCCTCCCATCGCAGCCTGCTGCCTCCGCAGACCCAAGTGCAAGGAAACAAGGGACGTCTGCAATAAACAACAAAAACAGAGCCAGGCAACCTGCTACCGGCGCGTGGTTGAGGAGCTATCCTCCCACCGCACCCATGCAAGCAAGCGCCGCACAACACAACTACAGATCCGACTTGCCTGCGGGAACGGGGCGCGTGGTTGAGGAGCTATCCTCCCATCGCAGCCTGCTGCCTCCGCAGACCCAGGTGCAAGAAAACAAGGGACGTCTTGAATAAACAAC
>LGRX02007328.1:0-22792 GCA_001247695.2 Cymbomonas tetramitiformis | reverse complement strand
GCCTTTGTAAAGCACACCCCCCCTCAGTGATGGGAAAAGTAACTTCCGAAATATATAATATATGCAGGAAGGCTGTGGCAACAACAGATGTGAGGACAAAGATGATATACAAAAATACAATAAGTGTTTTATTATCGATGCGAACTATGACGAAATGTTGACAGTTGACGTGGCACCTCGGGGCGGCGGCGCGGAGGGGTCCGCACCTCCGCACCTCCGCGCCTCGCTCCGCGACTCCGCGGCTCCGAAAAAAGGGGGGAAATCATCAAAATATAGGCATGCCAAAAATTCCCTTTTCTCTTGATTCTACCTATCACGTATTATTTTACTTATCGCCGTATTACGTTTCCTATCACCGCTATATTACTTATCACCGTAATATTCCCTACCACCGCTATATTCCATATCACCGTATTATTTCCTATCACCGCTATATTACTTATTACCGTATTATTCCCTACCACCGCTATATTCCATATCACCGTATTATTTCCTATCGCCGCTATATTACTTATCACCGTATTATTCCCTACCACCGCTATATTGGGAGTAGGGATGGCCTCTACGTGGCCTCGCGCTCACCTCACCTCAACCTCGAGCTCTCAGCGTCCCAGCGTCTCATCGTCCCAACGTCTCAGCCTCTCAGCGTCCCACCTATAGGCATCTACTAGTATTTACTGATCTCGGTTTACCGGAACCGACCGGTGCCTACCGTTGCTTACAGGCGCATATTGGTATTTACCAATGCATATTGGTGCCTACCGCTACCTACAGGCGCATATTGGTATGTACTGGTATGTACTAGTATTTACTGGTATGTACTGGTATGTATTGGTATTTACTGGCGATACAGGTATTTACTGGGAATTATCGGCACCTACAGGATGATACAGGCGCATACAGGTAATTACCGGGATCTACCGGGACTTACAGGATGCCATAGGCGCTTAGAAGGAGGTACCGGCAGTATTGGCACGTACCGGCGGGTACAGGTTACTACTGGCGTCTACTGGATGATATAGGCATTTACAGGGGGATACCGGTGCCTACAGGCACCTACTGGAAACTACCGGCGCTTACAGGGAAATACAATTAATTACCGGCACCTACCGGTAGTACTGGCATCTACCGGGCGATACAGGCACCTACTGGCATCTACCGGCACATACAGGCTCGTACTGTGACCTATTGGCAGATATCGACAATACAGGCACATACTGGTAGGTATCGGGATTTACAGGCCTGCTTCTCATCCTGGATGATTCCATCGTCGTCGCAGTAACCCAGCCATCGCAGCTGGGCGCGCATCGCTTCGTGCACAGCAACAGGGAGGTCCTCCAGGTCCAAGTCCGTGAGCCTGCAGTACTCTGCGGAGGTGAAGTATAACCCGTGAGCCATCTCGGGATACAGGGTGAAGTTGACTGAGGGATCCGCATTGTCACCGGAGCGAGGCTCGGTGGCCGCTTGCCGTGCATCCTCGTCCTCCATACAGGTGCCGATGACATAATACGAGGATTCCGACCAGCCGGCCGATTTTTCAGTTACCACACGCTTCACCGCATCGAGCAGTGCTTGCTCCTGCGGGCGCAGGGGCTTCATGCCCCACTGGCATCTGTCCAGCGCTGGCGACGGGAGGTTGAATCCCGGCCAGTCAAGATAGTACGTCCAGCCTCGGCACACTGCTAGTGCACCCTCCTCGACAGGCGTCTCGTGTGTTGCATCAGAACCACTAGAACGAGAGCTGCTCTCTGTGTGCCAACTCTTGATGTCCTGCAGGGTGAATGCGTTTCCCCGGAACTGAGGGCCACCCTCGTAGTGTTCCTGAAACCGCAAGAAGGCCGACGCCAGCACCAACCTTGAGAATGTGCGAACATGGATCACGCGCGGGAGGACTTCCACAACCTCGAATGCCCGTTCGAAATCGCCTACCAACGCCTCGGAACTGTCTTCCGCCGTCAATGCCTCCACCAGTGCATCGAAGTACGGACAAACCAGCTCTTTTGCGCTACGGATCCCCGGCCTCGATTCAGGATGCACGCGGTGCTTCCCGCAAAGCGCGAACAGCTGGCACAGAGCCCCCGCGGGCGCCACAGCACGCAGGAACGCCGGCAGATCGGAGCTCACACTCTGTGAGACCTGCAAAAAGTCTCTTCGGCGATCAAGGCCGCGCAGACGCCTGAGGGCGTGAGCCATCTCACGCGCAGCTTCTGCACTTAGATCTGCAAACGAGCACCAGCACCCCGAGCTCTCCTCCTCTGAGGCCGCTTCCTCCCTCCTCGCTCCGCCGGACAGATTGGAGAAAACGGGCATGAGCTGCAGACGGAAGGTGGGCAGGAACATCAAGCTTTGCAACTCGAAGGTTGCGACAAAAAAACGCTCCTCACCTCGCAGGGAATGACTACTTCACCCCCGCTTTCCCCTTGGCAAGAGAAGAGGATCTCCTCCTCGTCGCTCTCATCTCCACCACCCCCCTCACTGTTCTGCGGTACGACATCATCGGTTCCAACTTCGGAGGCCGAAGGTGTGCATCCTTCAGTTTCCTGAGGTGCAAGAAGAGCACACGAGCTTGGTGCTTCAGCGTCGCTTGGCGCTTGGCACTCGTCGGCAATAAGCGCGCTCCCCTGTCCTCGGAGCTCCGCCGCCATACCACTTTCGTCGGCATCATCGAAGGCGCTGGTCCAAAAGTGGACGTGGGAACCCTCGCCAGGCGGCGCTGTCTTCTGCGCAGTGAAGATCAAAGGGGGGGCAGCTCCAAGCTGCTCGACCACCGCGAGAGACAAGACAGGGCTCTCGTGCATCAGCACGCAGCGCTTGGTGAAGGTGGCCAGCTCAAACACATACACCCTCCCATCGCGCGACGCCGTGACGGCGCAGCTCCGATGAACCTGGATCTGCGTCACCTCGATCGAGTGCGTGGCCACCGTGCGCTCCAATCGCTCCCCGGCCAGATCCCACACACTCACTCTCCCATACAAATCGCCCCATATCAGCCGGTCGCTGCAGTTGTCAGCCACCAGCGCAGTCACCTTTACGCCGCCCTGGTTTGTCACTTTCGCCAGCTCCTCCAGGCAGCCGGCGGCGGCGTTCCAGAGATATACACTGACAATCCCGGACACCCCTGCCACGGCGACACGGGCAAGGCGCTCAGCCGCCGCCAGGTGGATTGGGACTGGTTGATGCTGATACACCAGCATTTTGAGGGCGTGCGACTCCTCAAGTTCCTCGGTGTATGCCTGCTTAGATTGCCGCGTGCCATCCACGTGCCACAGTGTCAAACGAGCCTTCGCCACAAACACATCCCGGCGGCTAGACATCTCGTCGACATGCGCGCTCAAGATGACGGTGTCGCTCAAAAGCTCGAGGGCAGCCACTCTCCCTTTGTAAGCCGGCTTAAACACACGGCGCCGGCGTCCTGTCTGCGGGCACCACAGTGAGATGGCGCCGCTGACATGGCCGAGTACCACTGACGTGTCGTTCGAGCTGAATGTGGTGACCATATCACGGACTCGGAGCGGCGTTGTCCTCACTACTGCGCCGCCCTTGCTCTTATGGGCTCTAGCTTCAGCCGCTTGCCTGTCCTCGTCGCTCTTTGCCAGGACGTGCAGGTATGCGGAGGTCCGAGTGTCAAATATCCGCACCGGTTCTGAGCTGTTCAGCTGGATCACGACGCGGCTGGCGCCGGCGGTGCCGAGCAGTGGATCCTTGTACGCACTCAAAGTACTCTTATTGAGCCCCGGGTCGTACGGGTCGCCGGGGTGAGGCAAGGCGGCGGAGTGCACAGCTGTGGGCGGGATCCCAACGCCACAGGTCCGAGTGAGGGTGTGGCGCAGCGAGTCGCGTAGCGCCCGGTTCAACACGTTGTGCCCGGTGCTCGTGCCATCGCACCAGCTAAGGCCCTGCACAGAGATGAAACAGATGATGGCCTTTCCGACGAGGCAGGTACCCCGGAACATGGTGCCGTCGGGGCAACGCCTGGCCTTCTTGCCCTCCGTCTCGGGGTTGAGCTCCTCCTCGATCTCCGTGTGGATGCGGATCCAGTCCTCAGTAAACGTGGCGGCTGCGTCGATGGAGTTCAGGCCGTCGATCAGCAGGCGGAGCGCCTGGCCCCCCTTCCTCGCCTCCAGGCGCAGCTCCGCCTTGTCCTTGCTGGAGAGCGCCAGCACGAGGTCGTGCCCGATCTGGATCGTTTTGAACATCTCGAACAAGCACCAGACCCTCGTGAGCGGGACTGGAGTGCTCCACGGGCTCCAGTACAAGGCTGTGCGCTGCGTGGCCGTAATCACCGCCTCGAACGCCGCCACGTCCTCACGGCAGTTCCGCTTGTGGGCTTCCTCGGTCTGGTTTTGCGCTACCGCGAAGATGTCGATCCACCAGAAGTGGGTAGCCTGCGCTGGCCTCTCACTCACGGCCTGCGCTGGCCGATCCTCGCTGTCCTGCTCGCTCAGCAGCTCCAGCGCACTGCAGAGCTCGGAGAGGCAGGTCCCGTGCCATCCGTAGCTGCATCACCCGGCGTCAACACCCGTGTCCCCATGCTCAGCCATCCCCAGGCAGTGGTTGGTCAGGAGGACGCGGGAACCATCGAGTTGCAGGTCCCTGTGCTGTGCTGTGAAGAGTCGGGCTGAGTGTATAAGAGCGTCGTGACGTGCATGGCTGGGCTGGGCCGGGGCGCATGGCTGGTACAACCGGCGATGTCGAAAGAATGGGAATAACCGCAACGTTAGAAGAGAGGCTTCCTTCGCGGCCATACTGGATACGAGCGAGGAGGGCATGCACTTTGACGAAAGGCGGCGGCCTACCGCCCCAACCGGCAGATGAAATCTTCAACAAGCTCAGGTGAGAAACGTGCGAGAAACGCGATGGGCGGTAACCCTTCGCTTCCCTGTCCACGACACACCCCTTGAGTTCCTGCGAGCACCAACGTACTTGTGGAGCAAAAGGGCATGCCTATAGCAGGCTATCTTCGCGTACACACAGCGATAAGGCCGACTCTTGATCTTGTATCTGACCCATGTCCTATGAAGGAATCTCTCCTCGCGGAGGAGAAAGGTGCCAGCTGGCCTACGTCCGATGGGGGTATCGGTACCTCACGAAGGTGCCAGCTGGCCCGAAGAACATATCCCCAGTGTCGTTTTGAAGGAATGAGGAGTCGCCGGTGAGTTGCGCCGCCAACACCATCGTCTCCACCAAGGAGCGCCCTGTGCCGAGCGTGAGGGCGCGTATACACAGCGGGTCCGCGCGTGCATCGAACAGCTTCCAGTCGTCGGGGGGACCTTGTGTGTGTGCGCCGTGGACGACCTGCCCGGGGCTTGCCTGCTCGCCACAGCTCCGGAGGCACTTCCTTAAGAAAGTAAGCGATACGCCGCGGTCGCTGCACGGGAGTCGCGCGACATCGGGAGCTACAGACAGTGTGCTGGCAACTTCGCGGAGCTTCTCCAATAGACCCGCCATGTTCTCGGTAGAACAAGTTTCAGGAAGAGAGGAGCTCGGATTGAATTGTCCGCACTCGAAAGGACGATTGGAAAGGTGTTCTTATATCCACAGCGTAATGTCGAACGACCTGCAATGTGTTCGTCACCCTGCACACCTCGTCAAGGATTTAGTTCCCAAGGCCAAGAAGAGCTCGTGATCGGTTGTGATATTGCCCGCCCAGAATAAGGTGAGTTTGTTCTTGATAGAATGTGAGGCAACGCTTTTTATGCAGTTTTCGGTTCGTCCCCTGCAGTCAGGGTGCCCCTGCCCTAACTCCCCATCAAGCCACGTGTCTCTCCGTGAGGAGTTACTGTCCATAAGCTGGAAGGAAGTGAAGCTATATGTTTATATCTTCATAAAAAAAAATAGAGAAGTGAAAGATTTAAGTCTCACTGCAGTCTACATGATGCGCTTCGTTGTGAGGCGGCAACCGCCGTGAAAGTCAACCCGCTTCCGAGGAAGACAAGGCACGTTAAATGAGAACATACCCCGCTGGCGGGACTCAAAGTTGCAGAGTACGTGTCAAAAGTGAGGCCAAGTGCCGAAGGCGTCCAAGTCGAAGTGTCAATTCCTCAATTGAAAGCTTTCGATAATGTTTCGGGTGTGCGTTTTGGGTACTCTCGTCTGGCTGAGACCAGACGAGAGTTTAGCAGTTTACGAGCTGTCGTGTGGCCGCTGCGCGGCCGATCGCGATTTTCGACACGACAAGAATGGAATGCAGCTATTACAGAAAAATAAAAAGTCCTTAAAAAAGCGAAAAAAAATCGCGTCCGGAGGCTCTGGTCTCAGCCAGAGTAGCTTTTGGGATAAAGCACCCCCGCCCGTTATCCCGCCCTAAGCGCTCGCGCTCGATGGCCGCTCCATATTTTATAGGGTAAAGGTAGATGCGCTGGAGCTGGAGGTTCACGGAACATGACAGACGTCATCGCGACCGTCATGTGGGATTCACAGGTTCGATGAGACCGGCGAACAAGTTTTTTAATTCATTTCTTCATTTCTGATTTCATGCCAAGTCCATCGCCATCGATCACGCGATTTGTTGTGACACTATTTTCGTACTCTTAACTCTATCGTTCGCGCTCCGTTGACCAGTAACTCGCATTAAGAAAGAAGGCTGGCGCCTACAACCGTCAGAAACAATACTTCGCCTAACAGCGTAACAGGGCCAACAGTCTGTGAGGCTGCTATGATACTCTCTTGAATTCTTCACGTGTTTTGCTTGTGATACTTGTTTTGCGTCTTGCTGTTTCATCAGTCGACGAAGTGTGCAGATGGAATTAGCAGCGCATATTTTGTAAAGCAACTTTCCCTTTTCGCTTATAGGCACGCACCTCGTGATGTGGGATTCTAAGTTGGCGTTTGTCAACTTAGTTTGGGATACAACCCAACTACATCGTATGTTTATTTATTGGTTCGTACATACGCGATGCCGTAAGTTCCTCGGCTGATTCGATCACCAGGTGTATAAGGGCATCCGCCGATGTGACCTTGCGCCGAGAGGCATTCACGCACTTGACACCCTCAACGCCATCGTGTAACACTAAAGACACGCACACTCAAGGTAGGTCCCTCAGTGAGCTAATTGCTGGAAACAGCAGCTCAGGCAGTGGGGACCCGCTGCCGACGGTGAAACAACGGATCACTAAACTCGGATATAAGAACGATATATACCCGAGATGAGTGACACAGGCTGACCACCGAAGATGACATACAGGAATGACACTAGACTGTACGAACTAGTCGTAGTGTCAATTCCAGCACACCACCTCATCTGAGGTGGACCAGCTAGTGACACTCACCACCCTAGCTACTAGAGTTTACAGATAAATGTCAGGATGTTAACTCTAGTTAGCTAGTCAAGTCACAAGTGGCGTGATGAAAGTACAGGCTAGCAAAATAAATACTTGCTAAGCCTAGGAAAATGCTAGGACCATTCCGGTTCGCTAAAATTAATACTTTGCCAGCTAGTGGTGGGTGCTCTTGTAAATCTCGCCTGTCTGCATGTGATGGAGAATGCCAAAAGAAATCCTGCCTGTCGGTTTAGCTGTCTACACTGCGAACTGTAAAGGTCTCTTGCCATAAAAATGTTCGTCTCAATTGATAAAGCTGCCCGCTAGTGGTGAGAATTTCAGTAACATTCTTCTGCCCAAAACTACAGCAAGTGGTGGAGAATGATAACGCGAACACCGCCTGTCTGTTTAAAGAATCAGTAGTAGCCTATCACCAGAGTCGTAACCAGCATCTTCCTCGTAATAAGTGTCTTCATCATAAAAACCAGCACCACCAATCTCGTCGGAATCGTGGGCTCCTGCCTCCCAGGCAGCCCACTCCTCTGCGGTGTAGACATCCTCTCATCGTCCAACAGTAGGCTCACCCTCAAAAGAAACTGTGCCCACATGAAACTCGCTCTGCGGTAAAAACTCTTCCCCAAGTGGGGCCTCGAAACTTCCGCCATAAGAATCCTGCTGAAAACCTGTGTCCAGCTCGGAATCCCGTTCCAATCGATCGGACGAAAAATGCGGAGCGGCCAAGTGGCCATCTTGCTCCTCTTCCTCCTCACAACTGCCGCTGGAATCATCGAAATACCCAAGTGGGTACTCCGATTCATCCTCATCCTCACTAGGCAAATACTCCTCATAATTGTGAACAACCCCAGAGCCCATATAGGGAGGTACAATGGGAGGCGCATGGACATAGTGAACTTCGGTTACCACAGGAGGGGCCTGTGGCACCATCTCGCCTGCCCTAGTGGCACTAGGCAAGGGTCTAGTGGTGGAAATCTGAGTGGAAACTGATTGGGACGCCAAAATAGCCGGCGCATCGCCCACTCCTACTTCGCAAAATCTTCCGCTCGAAATTCCAGAAACAGCGGTCTCGGCCGAGACACCACCAACTTGCGGCTCACCAGCCACCAAGATGTTCAAAACTATCGGAAAATTCTCGGTCGAAACTGCCGAAATCTGAGCCGCCTCACGGAAATGCGAAATAGCTAAATGCATGGAAGTGCATAAAGAGATGAGCTGTGATCTTTTGAGAGTCGAGACTCTCGCAAATCCAGAGTCAACCGATTCCAAAAGAGCTAGGAGCTCTATACTCGAAGAAATCTGCTGCGAATCCATCAAAGAAACTGAGATCCAACAATGAAATAACGGAACAAAAATCGTAGGAGTCCACCTCGTCGAAATCACCCAAAGCCGTAAGTAGCCGCCTCCAGAAAATACGTAGAATCTGTTCTAAAGCGTCCCACAAGGCGTGGAGACGCTCAACCGAAAGATAGGGCGGAAATAAAATAAAATTCTACGCTAAAATTCAGTTCACGCAAGCGTGAGAAGGACCATAACCTGCTGGAAACAGCTAAACAGGCAGTGGGGACCCGCTGCCGACGGTGAAACAACGGATCACTAAACTCGGATATAAGAACGATATATACCCGAGATGAGTGACACAGGCTGACCACCGAAGATGACATACAGGAATGACACTAGACTGTACGAACTAGTCGTAGTGTCAATTCCAGCACTAATTCATACACATCATATAAGCGTATTTACTAGGCTAGGAGTCCAATATGCATGCCGAATGCTCGTGATATATGTGAGGGTTGAGGTGGGCATGCGTGAGCAATATCGTTATGGGTTTATGAAAATGCCCTCGCCGTCGTGCTCAATAAGGCTACCAAGTCACATTCTAGTTATACGTAGAAGAACATGGCTCGATAGACAACGAGATTATGTGTTTGGGTTTAACCCCAAAGCTAGGTTGGCGAAAGCCAAACCTAGTCTTCCACATCTCAAGCGCAAATCATCTTGCGGGAAGGGCGCCTCGAGGATTTTGCAAACCCAAACCCCATTCAAAAGACCCGTAGCAGGTAGTAGCAACACATGATAATGCCGAAAACCTTTTAACAACATGAAGCAAAATCCATGAAAAATTCAAGAAAGTATCACTGCAGCCTCACAGACTGCTCGCCCTTTTTGGCGAAGGATTGTTTCTGCCGGCTGCAGGCTAGGCGCCAACCTTCTTTCTTAATGTGTGAGCTCCTGGTCAACGGACTGCGAACGATAGAGTGCGAAAATCATGTCACAACAAATCGCGTGATCGATGGGCTTGGCGATTTAAAAACCGGTTCGCCGGCTGTGTCTCATCGAACATGTGTTTCCGTCACATGACAGTCGCGATGACGTCTATCATGTGCCGTGAACCTCCAACGCATCTACCTTTACCCTATTTTATATGACAATTGACATATAACTCATTAAATAACGACATGAGGTAGTTATGGCTGTCACGTCAGACGACATGTTGTGGACTGTGCCGTCTCCAGGCGCAGTCCACAGCAGCAGCATGTCGTCCGACGTGACATTTGACAACCATAACTAGCTTGTCGCTCGCACGTCATCGACCGATCCATCGACTGATCGTAGGGCAGCAATGGTCTCAGAGCTCAAATGGTACTTTTTACCACGTCACTTAATAGTCTTGCCACGTCACTTTGTAGTTTTGAGACCTCAACGCTGCGCTGCGTTGCGTTGCGCCGCGCTGCATCGTATATGGCATGTCATGGCATGTCATATAATATCATGGTCATGGTCATATCATTGTCACATCATGCCATATCATATCTTGTCATGTGATGTCATGTCATCACGGTGTCGCAAACGCGTGCACATGATGGGACAAATGCTGATAGTCCTGAGTGACCTCAATGCTCGCATATATATGTCCGGCATATTCTCAACATACACATGAGTCTGCAATAGTCCAGGCATGTTCCAGTATAACACACAATCGTAGAGCTACAATTTTTTTTTGAAATTCTGATATTCTAGAAACACGTGCCAGCCGCCCCGAAGGTACTCTTGCCCGCGTGGAGCCTTATGCCAGCGTCTCCCAACGTGCGTAGCACCTCCTCCACGTCCTTCAGATGCTGCTCAGGCGTGGAGTCAGTGTAAACCACCACGTCGTCGACATACGCCACCGTGCAATATTGCAGGTGACGCAGCTCATAGTCCATGATCCTCACAAAGGCAGACGTTGCTCCAGCTGCCCCGAAAGGCATTGAGGTGTACTGGTACACCTGGTTCTTCCACCAAAACGCCGTCTTATTTCTGTCCTCTTCCGTAGCCATGGGAATTTGGTGGAAGGCCTTGGTGGCATCCAGCGTCGTCTTAAACCTTGCCCTCGCCACCTTCTGATAAAGCTCCTCTGGTCGATGAGGCAGGGTGGTGTCCTTGAGAGAGTGTCGATTGATACCTCTGAGATCTACGCAGAAGCGCGTCTGGGTCCATAAACCAGTCTCGTGATCTTGCTTGCCAGCCACCACGACGTTGCTAGCATGTTTGCAGTGCTTGGCCGCAGGCTCGATGAAACCGTAGTCCAGCAACTCCTTACAGTGGATGTCAATGATCTCCTGCTCGCCTAGATCTGGACCGAAGATCTCTGTCGTTAGACAAACAATCGGGTCCACTCTCCTGACACTGCTGGGACTCTTCGGTGGTGTCAGATTCACCAGGGGAAGAATCACCTGCAAGCAAGTATGCGCTGCGGATGAGGGAACGGCTTACCAAAATATTATCTCACATGTGTTATCTTTCAATATCAATTCGTACGGTCTGAATGGCCAACCACAATTCTCGCTAAGGGCCGGCGCGGTCATGTGGGTATGTTGAGCGGGATCTTAGGATTTTCGCGACTTCCAAAAGTAGTGAAAGGGGCCATCATTCTTTACGAAGCGAATACCCCCCTGACTCAGTAGAAATATGTGATAATATTAGATAGGAAAATTTTACTTAGATGAACACGTAATCTTAAAAATCTTCGCCTGGCTGTACGGGGTCTCACTGCGAGAGAGAGCGTTCCGCGTTAAGTTGAAATTACATAGTTAACAAATAACATCTGTACATCGCAAAATGCTCAAAGCGACATCTGCTGTAAAATGGGACAGTGACACTGCGAGTATCATACGAATGCCGTATGCGAGAGGTGAATCTGTCAAAAACCAAACCAAATCTTTTGCGTCTCAAAATGACACACCGTACAAAAAATCAGTCACATGCCACCCAAGAAATGTGGCGTACCCCACTTCGACTTTTTCGCGGGGACGCACGATTAAATGCAGATATTACTACATTTTCAGTGCATCTTCGGTGCATCAGAATTGCATTCAGTGCATTTTCAGTTCAGATGAATGATATTATAGTTCCGAATTTCGAATGAATGGTTCAGATGAATGAGATTATAGTTCCGAATTTCGCCCGTCTAATGAATCATGTAATGTATCCAAGACGTGAATGATGTTGCGCCACATCGGCTATAGAGTTGGACGTTGGACCTTTCCAGGCTCGTATGACCAGTAATAATCACGAAAAGATAATATTTAAGGGGGGCTTAATGCGGCGGGCTCTCGTACTTAACACATCACGGGTTTTCGAGCGATTTCAGCCGTGAAAAATATTTTAATCGAACTGCCATATTCATCTGCGCTGGATTTCTCTTGCCATGTCAGCTGTGTCGGGAAAACGGTAGTTCCCAAATATAAATTATATACAAAAACGTCATAAATAATTCAGAATACCCAGCGCATTACGCGTTACAGCAGTGTGAATTTTATGAAGCCACTTTGGTGAGCCACTTTGGTGAGCCACTTTGGTGAGCCACTTTGGTGAGGCCACCTCACCAAAGTGGTTCACAAGTCCCGAGTGGGGGAAATTTTGGAAAATATCATTCTTGAAAGGCGGAAGAATTTTTTAGGCAGATCTGTATTCCAAAATTAAGAATTCAAATTTGTATTCTAGGATTGTCACTTTTCTATTCCAACCAAATTGTACACCCGTTCCGTGACTGTATGATATCCCGAACCAGGATATACCAGTACGCCTCGCATATGATAGTGAAGGTTTTGATATCTTTTGTTCATGTTTTGTAGCGATCAATGAAAAGTTCCCACGCTCCCCCATAATTATTAAAAACTAACAAGACACCTACCATCTTCCACAAGATGATGCCGAAAATTCTTCCCTCGGGGTTCGTAGTAGGGTATAACGAAAGGCTCCGCCCGGGAGTCGAACCCGCAATCTCCCGCTCCGGAGGCGGGTGACAGGACCTTATCCATTGTTGTGGAAAGGCGGACGCGGACTCACCCGCCGCTCTCAGACATTTGCTGGATTATTCCAGGGAAGTCCTCGAAGGGCTCCAATGCAGCAAGCAAGGTCAGCAGCCATGAGATAGCGCACCTTGGCCGCAACGTAAAATGCTGGGTCCAACCTGTTATACAGGCTGGGCTTCCTCGTAGTCTCCGCAGGCGTCCAGTCGGAGGCTTTGTTATCCCGCACCAAACGTTGCTCCTTAGCCAAAACCGGCTGCGAGTCAACGTTCGCGGGATAACATAAAGCCGCATGCTCCTCCTGGTGCGACTCCCGCAGCGCCACCGGAACGCAGCCCTTGGCGATGTCCACAAAGGCTCGCCGTCCATCTCGGTCAGACGAAGCATCCGTACCAGTCAGCCAGACGTGCGCGTTGCTGTGTTTCTCGACGACCAGAACCAGCATGTCGTAAAGGAGTCCATTAACCCTCCCCATCACCAGGGCCGGGGGGTCGTCCCGGTCAAAAGGATCCAAGTTCCAGCCCAGCCGACTGAAACTCCGTACGCAGCTGCACCACCAGGTCGGAGAGGTTGCTGGCGTCGTCCGTACCGCGGAAGTGATGTTTCTTGTCACCAAGGATATCCTCGCGGATACCCTTGGCCCAAGCCCGATGCAGACGCGCTTTGTAGATGTCGTCGACCATCATGCACTGCTCCTGCAAGTACTTCCTGGTTGCAACGTCCTCGTCCGCATTCGATTTAGGGTTGGGGTTCGGAACAGTCGGCGTACGCACCGTCGGACTGTTCCGAACTGCATCAAGTAGCCTCAGCGAGGCGTCGATGTCGATGTCCCTCGTGAGGGACTTCTTTGCTCTCGTAAGAACCATCTCGTGAAAAGCCTGAGGGAAGGTGATGGTACGCATGCGCACGGTTGGGTGTTGTCGCGGAAAAAATAGGAACGAGCGGTAGCGAAATGAGCGGAGAGACCATGCAAGCAAGGGACACTCGAGGATGTCGTCAAAGTCGAAGGTGTCGCGAACACCAGCCCAAGATACAGTAACCAGAGGGATCAAGGCGAGTATAAAACTGAAGATGAACATTGCCCCAACGAATCCAGAACGAGGCGCCGTCCCCATAGCTGCTATCCCCAGTCGCTCACCGCAGATAGCTCAAACCATAATTCCTAGATGCGCCCAAACGCTCTCTCGCGCACTACCTCTCCAAGCGGCCGTTTAGCCAACCATGGTCAAATTAGCAAGTGGTATATAGCGTGGAATGGGTCCACGACCTACTGGTATATCTTGGTTCCGTGACTGTCTGATATAGCGAACCAGGATATTCTAGTAAGGCGTTCGGTTGGTTAAATAGTTCCTAGTTGCGCGTCATCAGTTTGAGTTTCACAGTTCAACTTTCGTTCCTTCGTACTCTCTTAATATATCTAGAGCGCCTATTTACGGTGAGATACTTTCATACCTACGAAGTACACGCGGTTCGGCGGGTTCTCCGCTAGGTTTTCTGGTTCCTGTGCCATCAGGAGCCATGTGCAGACGGTCATGGCCTTACTATTGGGGATATTTCACGGTCACCATGGCACCGTCCCGCAGCGATACATCAACACATGTTTTCACATAGACCTTGCCCCACGAATCCTTAATCCCGATTTATCCATATTCCATAAAGTGTGAGCCGAACGGATTCATCCTTGAAATAATCCCATCAATCGATTCTCTCATCGTCACGTACGCGTGATGATAATCGCATTACGGTAATTAATATCCAGTTTAATCCATAAAGTCTGAAAACGGATGAATCCATGGCGGTAATTATATCGAGATTCGTGGGGGCCGACACGAATCGTAGCAGTGGATAGCGCTGATACTGCGTACCGTACTTTACCTTTATTTACCATTATTTCGTTTACAATTTCGCCGCACAAAATTTGCTCCGAAATTTCGAGACGAAAATTCACTCCAGTTGTCTATTGGGCGAACCTTACGGTGGGTTAACCCACCGTAAGAAGCATTCGAAAACCGCGTGTTAGTGCTACGGGTGCCCATCACGCGTATTTAACGGACTCTACTGCCAAGGATTTTGGCCACCTTCTCACTTGCTAATTTGGGGCCAGCCAACAATAGTCACCAACTTGGGTTACCCCCCCCCTGCCCGCCAGCGCTGGCGGCCTATGAAAGTCGCTAAACAATCTAAAAAATCTAAACACACACACACACACAGAACGGCATGAGATCGGCCAACAAAAGCCAGCCCATCATCATCCCAGTGGATGTGAAAAGCAAATCAAGAGCAGGGCGGGGCCGTGACAAGATACCACAAACGCATACATATTCCCAACCCAAATGCAAAGCAGCATGGAAAGATGATACGATGTGACCGATCGTCGCCAAACAACTGTTGGTCTCTGGGTTACGGAGTAAGCGGACCCTGCTGGCATGCCCCCCCCAGTGGCTCCCGGTCGATGGATGGGACCTGTTGGTCCATGGTTATGTCATGAATGCAGTCACACCACACAGCATAGACACCCCATGTCAAAAAAAGGAAACATGCGGGCACCTAGTGCTCCCCACAAAATTCAAGGGAAAACACAGAAGGTGTACTTCACCACCTTCTGCCTCTCCTCGCAGCACGACAGACGAATCTACCGAGCTCTCCAAGAGGCAGTGCCCGCCAGAATGGCACCACAGGGATAACCGCCTCCCAAAACCCACTTCCACCCGGCGGCCGTCCACACACACACACATATATATATATTGGCCCTACCCTTGAAATAGTGGCAGCACTTTCGACTCCGCCTTAACACACCAATTTGGATTCATAGACTCTACTTTCAGCATAAAAATATTCGAAATGTTTTTTGGGAGATCTCCCAAGTTCGGACATCCCTTTGCATACTCCTTAGACACCAGGACACTAAGTATATATCAGAGCTTATAGGGGCACCGGAATCCAAGTGATAGAGCACTGGTCGAAATGTATTTTTTGGAAAAATACACACTTCTATTGTCGTGTGCTGCATACCACTTGCGGACACATGCACAAGTGACTACTACCATACAGTGTCGAATGGTCTGATCTGCTCTCCTAATCGCACCGAAGGCATGGTCATGGGGAATCTCATTCCTCAAGTCCTCTTTGCACCGGGCGCACAGTCATGGTGAACATGCTGCTGTTAGGTTTGGGAAGATGCAATTTGGGAAAGTACACCTCCTGAATTGTTTTCGTCACCGAAGATTCCTCTGGTGCCTCCGGCTCTTGTTGGCCAACTTGCGGCCCAACCTCCCGCAGCGGGTTTGAGGATGTCATGCTTCCTGCCGAGGAACCTGCACCTGGCAAAGGAACACCGAGGCACAGTTGCAAGAAATCTGACTGCATCTCAAGCCGAACTCTGCGTGCACAGGGATGCAACGCTTCATGAATAGGAATCTCCAAAGATCCACAATCTGATATGTTGCGCTCTGTATGTGCTTGCTGCGTTCTGTCCAATCGCAATCCATGTGGCATTTTAAAGATTGATAGGGCTGCACCACTTACCCTAACCAGTGCCACAAAAACGCAAACCGATGTTTTTGTGACATCCGCGATGAACCATCTGTGCTCTCCTACCCTAGATGGGTTTGGATCAAGGGGTTGGAGTGAGTAATGGAGACTCTAGCCATTTCTTGTTTTGAATATTCATTCACATATTGATCATGTTCACAAGAACTTGGTTTTCAATCTTCCTTGAAATCGTACGTTTGGCTTTGGGAATGATCATACACATATAAATCATTCAATAACCGTCACAAATAAGGCCATTCAGTAGGACCAGGATTCAGCCACTAACCTGAGGCGTCCTTTCTTGTCGATGGCACGTATCTGAAATCTTTGGGATAGGCCGCCAAACCAGCTGTGCACAGCACATCCAAGGGCGCCACGTCATCAAGATCAATACACCATTACTATTGTGCATAGCGCATCCATGTGTGCGACATCATATGAAAAGTGCTTAGCCAAACAACCAAAGAGTGCCACGTCATCAAAATCAATACACCATACCTACTGCACATGCATGAGTACCACATCATTAGGTGGAAAGTGCCGTATCATCAAATGAAAAGTGCCACGTCATCAAGCAGAAAGTGCTTAGCCAAACACACCAAAAAGTGTTATGTCAACAATAGCAATACACCATGACTGCTATGCGAAGCAAATCCATAATTTCCATGTCATCAAGAGAAATACGCAGCGCAGCGCCTGGCTCCATGTGCACTTCAATCCTTAGACTGCCACATCATCACCAGCGCAGCGCCTGGCTCCATGTGCACTTCAATCCTTAGACTGCCACATCATCGCCAGCGCAGCGCCTGGCTCCATGTGCACTTCAATCCTTAGACTGCCACATCATCGCCAGCGCAGCGCCTGGCTCCATGTGCACTTCAATCCTTAGACTGCCACATCATCGCCAGCGCAGCGCCTGGCTCCATGTGCACTTCAATCCTTAGACTGCCACATCATCACCAACGCAGCGCCAGGCTTCCTGTACGTTGCAGACCTGAGAGCGCCACGTCATCCAAAGGCTTGGCGGTAGGCTTTCTACGCTTCGGGAAAGTCAATGCCAATCAACGCGGCTTTGTTGGCATGTTCGCACAGCAGCATGCCAGTTTCGGGTGCACAGAGACGAGACACCCATACCTTGAGTCGCACTCGTGTCAGGCTCGTCATCGTCCTCAAACTCGCGACTAATCAGTCGCATCACAGTATAGCAAAAAAAAAGGATAATGAAACCAGTCATTATGCTCAGCCAGAAAGCCCCATGCCTGTGACAAGCCCCCCGCCACGACGCTCAGCCACATAGCCCCACTCTAGCCGTGACAACACCCTCTGCCGTGACACGCTGTTATTTCTGACGTCTCACCAGGTATACAGGCATGACAAGGCCCCTGCCCATGACACGCTGTTATTTCTGGCGTCTCACCAGGTATACAGGCATTGTCCATTGCACGGCTCCTCGGAGTCAGCGTCGTCACCGACCACTCCAAGTTTCACCCACAACATGCCCATAATTATCAGGAAGAAGGTCAGCAGCCCCATCACGAATGACCAGAAGATCGCCGGCCTCTCCAGCACCACTGCACTCGCGCCTCCGCAAAGCCCCGCCCATCAGCAAGCAGTAGTCCATGGCAACCATCGCCACACTGGCGGCCAGTACTCTAGGCGGAAACCAACCACCACCCGGCCACATTTTCATCGTCCACCTCTAAGCGGACCCATCACTTTCATACCCTTCAAGCGGACCACATATAAGAACAGAGCCGTCATCTGGCCGTCCGTCAAACACCAACCTCTATCATAAGTGAAGCCACCTCGGCGCCGTTCAAAACCCGTTCTCCAAAGACGGAGCCGCCACCTCGCTGGCCTGTGCAACCCTGTCTCCGTAGACAGAGCCGCCACCTCGCTGGCCTGTGCAACCCTGTCTCCGTAGACCGAGCCACCATCTCGCTGGCCTGTGCAACCCTGTCTCCGTAAACGCAGCCACCATCTCGCTGACCTCTGCCAATCTGCCTTCGTGGACGGAGGGGCCACCTCTCAGCCCTAGGCACGCTGACCTCTATTAGCGGAGCTACCGCCTACCCACCCTTTACACGCCCCGCTTTCAAGTTCGTGAAGATTCCTCGAGCGGAGACACTGGCATCTCATGGCTTTAAGCATGTGCAACTCCCAGTTGGAGGCCCAGAGTTTCTCATGAAGCCTCCACATTCAGAAACAAGTGAATACACATTTCAGCGAGGTCAGGGTCCTAGGGGGGTCAGGAAGCTCAAGAGAGCGAGGTGTTGTGAGGTTACTCTGGTCAACGGCTCGCTGGACACTCGTCTTGGTGTGACCACGGTATGCCAAGTTCGGAGCACGGATCATGCAAATGCACCCCTGCGCATCGAGCAACATTTAACGAGCGCTGAGGCGCCTGAATTTCCCCAAGGTTACCACAGATTGGAAACGTTCGTGGGGACTATGGTGTTGCGATTATTGCAGGCAGGCTGGCAAGCAGGCGAAACAGAGTGGGCAGGCGGCAAGAGACGGGGGCAAAGTAAGCAGATGCAGGAAGAAAATCCGGATAAAAAGGGTCGCAGACCAAGTTGGAAGGAGAGAGGCGGGGAGGAGCAAGATGGCCCGAGAGGCCGGTGAATCGACACTACACTGCGCGCGCGCCCTTGGAAGGCTCCGGAGCGCGTACCTTGAGGATGGCGAAGAGCTGGAAGGCAATACATGAGAGCGTCGTGAAGAAAATAAAGTTCTGCCCCAAACAAATAATTAGACGCCGCGCACAACGTTCAATGTCGATGTTCGGTGTATCAGGCCTTTGCATCGAAATTAGGGAGCCATTAAAAACGCCAGAACAAACGGATCTCTCAAAGTTAACGACGTTCCGCGATGAGCGCGCGCATCGCAAGCTTCGTGCTGTCATGGCAAGCCTGGGGTCTGGCCTCGACAGAAGGGGGCGGCTTCCACTTCACGCGCTTCATCACAAGCAGTGCGCACCACACAAGTGTACACATACCGCCGGGAAAGTCCAGCGCAAGAGAGTGCCTTTACCTTGAGCGCCAGTGTCCCTATATCTATACTCAAAGAGCCAACCAGCACCGCGGACGCGAAACCAGCAATCAGGGCCGCGACGGAGATGGAAACAGCCAAGTTGGCCTGTTCCACCTGCAAGCCCGACGCACAGAAACGCTTCGGGCACTGTGGGCTTGCGAATATGTACGCAGAACTGATAAATAGAATACAAATTGCTTTCAGTACAGCAGACAATTATCGAATTTCGTCCGATACTTGTACTAGTTGGTTCAAAGGGAGTATGGATCTTCTCATCGAGGGTTGCAAAGGCAGTACGAGGGGAATCCAGGAGCTGCACGCGAATTTGGTCCCAGCCGATGTTACCACCGCAGTGGAGACTAGCAGCGGCCACAAGAACGGATATTCAGGCGCGCTGTAAGGCCCAAGTAGGTCTCTCTGTAAGTTTGAATTCATGACGTGCCCAAGGGTAGGAAACAGTGAAGGCTTACTTCCATCTCCTTCATTGATAAGTCGAGCTGCCGCTCCTTGTATTGGTGCTCAAAAAGCTCCTGCTGAGTACTTAACATCTTTACGGTTCCCCGAGTGCTAGGGCGGTGCTAATTATATGAAACAAATATAAAATCAAAGGCAGCTCTGTGCGACTTTATCAGATACTTCCGAAGCACTCCTTCAAAGCGCTTGAACCAGCGTCAAGATGCGATGAATCACATTCTTCTGCGGAAGATGTCAGTGGGTCAGACAGGCTATATGCTATCGACACCTCTCTTTCTTTATGATATGTATGTTCTCTTGGCCACGCAATACCACTCGACTGATTAACTTCGCATGCGAACAATTGTTGTAAGATTTTACCCACGCCAGACCGAGACGAGAGTGGGTATGCGGTATCCGGTATCATTATCATACCGATACAGTACGACGGTACTCTAGAGCTGCCCAACTTAAACTGGCCCGTTCATTTTTAACAGTGGTAATTATCTGAATCTGACAGTCCACGTACGATTCCAGAGATCAAAACACGATACGCTCCCCAGAAATCTCTTCGGACCTTCCGATATTCCCGATCTGAAAACATTGGACGGCCCAACTTTAGTTGGGCACCCCTACGGTACTCTGGCTGAGACCACGAGCCTCCGGGCGCGATTTTTTTTTCACTTTTTTAAGGATTTTTTATTTTTCTGTACTAGACCGGAGGCTCGTGGTCTCAGCCAGAGTACATCATTTCATACGATAGTCATACGATAGTGAAAGTTCATACACGATACAGACGTAGACGTGACACTAGGGATGACCAACTAAAGTTGAGCCGTCCAAGGTTTTTGGATCGGGAACATCGGAAGGTTCGAAGAGATTCCTGGCAACAAAGAGGGGAGCAACAAAGGAATGTATCGTATTTT
This sequence comes from Cymbomonas tetramitiformis, assembly GCA_001247695.2. Classification (NCBI taxonomy): domain Eukaryota; kingdom Viridiplantae; phylum Chlorophyta; class Pyramimonadophyceae; order Pyramimonadales; family Pyramimonadaceae; genus Cymbomonas; species Cymbomonas tetramitiformis. The sequence goes on along the minus strand of LGRX02007328.1, from coordinate 2,278 downwards.
GATCTCTGAAATCATATAGAGCCCCTATGGACTGTCGGATTCGGAAAATTGTTACTATTAAAAATGAACGGACCAGTTTAAGTTGGGCAGCTCTACATGGCACTGTGTCGCACACCACCTGTTACAATTTCGAATTTGTTGCCTGTCGGATGATTGGTGTCACTGTGTGGTATGAACTCTCGTCTGGCGTGAGAGGACAGCATATCCAAAACAATATACATATACAACGTTGTATTAATATATATCCAATACCGTCGCGTATACTGTTGAATTGTGGTTTTAAGTCGACGAAGGAATACATACAACAAACGAAATCGAGCGAAGTCATCCTGCAATGGGCTTTGCCATATAGACTCGAGTAGCCAACTGGTTGAATGAAACTCCTTAGAATTGACAGAAGCGCGTATCCCTGGCTGTGGAACTTCGTACGCCTCGGATTCACTTTCTGATCTTGACGAAGTGAAGAAAAATGACACCCTTGAGAATTCCTTATTCCCTTGTAGTCTTTTTCGTTTCTCAGTTTGCACTTGCCTTGGCGGACTTCCACCACTCCGCTACGCTAAAAATGTACGTCTGGAGTGGTCCCGAGGAGTCTCTTGATACGCTGTAAAATATTTGGGACTCGCTTTGTAAATGATATCAGAAACGAATTCGTATTGTCAGCGAATAACTTCTCCAACGCGTTCTTAATTCTATGAGGCGTTGGTGATTACCGTTGAGGAGTGTGCGTTGCGCTATTTGAAACCAGCACGGCGAGACGGTCATACGGAGAGTTTCGCGAAGAAATAATTTGATACTTTAGGAATAGTTGGTATGGCGTATTCACCTGTTCGTGTTCGAATGCACTTCAACAAATCTCTGATGCCTGGCTTATGTCGTGAACCTCCGCTGCGCAGATACACCTACGAGCTTCGAGAGTCGGTGGTGAACCAGGGTGCTACGCACTGTGGAACGCGGCACAGTGCGTTTCGCTTCGAGAGCAACTTCATTAAGTATCTTGCTCAGTTGCCACAATATTCGACATCAGATCCCAGTCAGGTGCTCATGGTTCCCCTAACAGTAGCTTCTGATTTCTAGCATGCGCGCCCCTGGCACTAAGAGTAGTTGCTGCTCTCTTCAAGCTTCGTCTTCGACTAGACGTATATTCTCCTAGCATAAGGTCTACTCTGCAAGCGGTGCCCTATTCAGCTCCTATCCTAGGAATTATGCGCCCTGGCTTCAGAAAGAATTCCCGGTTATGAAGTGCGACCTGCACGTTTGGGGGCCTACGAGAGCTGTGCGCTTGTCTGAGGTCTCTAACACGAATGCAAACTGCTCGAAGGACGTAACAAGCGCGCAGTGGCTTATCCTTTGTCAAGAAGACCTTTGCTGCAGTCATCCATATCCGAATTGCGTGATGATATTTTGGTGATCTCAAATCAAGTTGCGCCTACTTCGTATACTAAGGCGGACTATCTATCAAACAACAGATGTGTGCGCCAAGTGTTGGCTATCAAACCGATGGAATTATTTGTAAAGAAAGGAACATAGGCATATGCCCAAGTTTACTTCCAAGAATGTGCGAATGTATGAACAGAGCGATATAGCATGGGACACACAAGGCAGATATGTGATCGGACAGATACATGGCATAACATGCGATGGAAAATTCATGTTGAATTGTTGATTGCATTGTTGATTGAATTGTTGATTGCACAGGTTCAATAGGTTCTAACGAGTAGCTTTTGGCGAGTAAAAGCTCTGTTTCATAGTTTCTCACACCTGTGAAGAATTAAGGCGAAAGCAAGCTTTTCGGACGATCAGCAACGTGTCGGTAGGACAGCTCACGCCACAGCTAAAAGATGTTAGGCTGCTGCTGTCAGGCTGACTACTACTTCGTGCCCGTCGTACCATACTGTCACATGCGAGGAGGGGGCTCGGCGAAGGTACGACGCGCTATCTGGTGCCAGGTGACAAGGAGACTTGCCGAAGGTGCTTCTTTAGAAGACCACCGCCTCGTTCAAAATGCACTGATGTGCCTGGTGATGCGAGAGTCGCATGCAATGCTGTCAGCAACAGGTCCATGCACTGCCACAAGGGCGTTGTTACTGACGGAGATATGAGGTGCCTCATGTGTGAGAATGATGATAGCAGAAGTACATCGATCGAGTTCTCGAACACTTGAACGGAATGCATGGGTGGTGGGTGAGTGCTTTGCTTTGTCACGAATACACCCTGCTTTACTCCAAATTTCATAACACTCATCACGAATACACCCTGCTTTACTCCAAATTTCATA
>LGRX02007327.1:0-18238 GCA_001247695.2 Cymbomonas tetramitiformis | reverse complement strand
CAAGCCACGTCGCGTCAGCCCGAGCCAGCTGCAAGCCACGTCGCGTCAGCCCGAGCCAGCTGCAAGTCACGTCGCGTCAGCTGAAGCCAGCCACATGACATCACCCCAGCCCGAGCGAGCTGCAAGACATGCCAGACCATCCCTAAAGGTGAAGAAAAGGCCCACCTGTGCGAGACGAAGCTCAGCGGCCAGGCAAGAGTTGCAGTCCGCATACCGTCTATAAGCCCCCCCGCAACACGCTGCCCCCTTCGGAAATGGCCATATTCCATTATGTAGGACTAGACAGGTGCGAGACTGCATAGGCCCTCTGTGAACTACACAGGTGCGAGACTGCATAGGCCCTCTGTGAACTACACAGGTGCGAGACTACACAGGCCCTCTATGAACGATGCATTCGCACTCATGACACACCAACGGCCCGCACAAACATAGAGACAAAGAGGAGGCCATTTTTTTTTAGGTCAGGACGACTGCACTTTTATTCGCGTGCAAGAATCTTCCACACCGCGTACTGCCCAAGTCAGAGGTGACAAGTGCACTGCGGCCACGGAAAAGTGACAAGTGCAACGTCGACGCCACAGAACTGCGGCCTTTGGACGGCAGCCTGCGGGGCACGCGGAAGGCGGCGCGTTAACCCGCGGTGTGAGCTGTGAGCTAACCTGAGCTCTGAAGCGGAGTCGTGAAGTGTGCTAATGGTTTGCATCAGTTGTTGCATCAGAGTTTCCCGCGCGGCGGTCGACTCGAGCCCCGCTCCTACATAAGCGACATCCTTTGAGGGATTAGGGTGTTAGGTTTCATGGTCTTCCCGCTTTTACAGATGCCAAATCTTACCTTACCGCAACTGCTCCAGTTATATATCAACACTTGAAGAGGGCATACGCACCAAGAAGCGGTACGGCTGCTAGTCTCGTTGGGCTGCTGCAAGAAAAAACCCGTTCCCAAGCTCCAACAAGCCTCGCGCTGTACACCTGAAGAAAGTCAGACACTTAAGAGAAAGAGGGGAACACCAACTTTCTCCCGTTTTCATCCGAATCGCCTCAGAATTGCAGTTAAGGTTTGCGCAACTGCAGGATTCTTTATGGCGTTCCTCTGAAGCAGAAAGAGCAACTGCGGGCAGCTCTGCGAGTTCCCAACTTGCGAAGAGGAGGCGAGATCATGACATCCGAAGTCGCCATAGCTATACGCGGCTTCCCAATCATGATGAATTCGCTTTTTTCCTATTTCAGCTCACACTCTCATTTGATGCTTGCATCTCCATTTGTTCGTCAAGCGCACCTTGCATTTAAGCAAGCACGAAGCACAGAGCGCTCCTGCTAACCACTCAGGATTCAGGGGAGTGATAAAAGCTTCGTGTTGCATACCCCTTGCTCTTCATAATGACGAAGAAGTCGCTCGACGTGGCGTGCACGGGAGCCGACTTGGATCAACAGATTCGCTTCACGTGGGTTTCGGACACAGCGTAAGAGAAAGTTGAGGGGCACTGTTAAAGCCGCTGAAAGGGAGGTTAGACTCTGTGGCTCAAAAACCATGTTGGAATGCTCCTTGCGTATCCTGGGATGTGCACATATGTGCGTAAACGCAGTCGGGCAATTTACAGCAATTTGCGCCTTTGAACGATTGAATGTGCTTTCGACATCCCCTTCCAACATAAAGTTAAACTCAAAACTGAAATATAAGCAGAACGGTTTCTAGTTTGTGGTTACATGTAACATTCATTAGATTTAGTAGGGTCTGAATAGACGATGCGGGACGATATGACCGTCACGCTGGTTCAGATTTTTTTCGGGATCGAGACGGAAACGACGTGTGAATTCCAGCGCGTATATAACCCTTCCCTTTTAAATACGCCGATAGTCCAGACGAGAGCCCTGATCAACAAGTACAACTGTTCCATCACACCTTGAAGCTTGATGTTGAACAATGTCTATCCGTATGTGTCACTATGACTATCGTGTATGCTGTATCGGCTATACGGTATTATGTGAATGTCTGAGAAAGCTGATGGGTGATCTGATGCTGAGGATGAGGCCTCATCCTCATGATCAGCTGATCAGCTGACGAGCGGAGTTATTAGACACTTCCGAGGCAGACACTCAGACTGCACTCACCAAACCAAAAAATAAATTGACTTCAACTTGGATTTGACTGCCCTAACTAAAACGTTGCGTCTTCACAATGCAACACTATGGTGCAAGGAGCCATGGCTCCCACCGAGGAAACAGCAACCCCATCGCAAGCGCGTGTGGAGGAGTTCTTTTTGGGCTTCTCTTGATATTCTCAAGTGTTCCTCTCCTGTGGTGGAACGAGGTGAGGAGTGTTTCGCGGACTCGTGTCGATATAAATGCTCTCCTATCTTGAAATTGCAGACCTTTCAGTGTTGCATATAACCGCCGAAAGAGTTCAAGCCTTACGTTAGTGCATTCTTCACAGGGTAATGCGGTGAGCTGGTACACAAGCTTGAACGAGGTGAGTCATTTTGAGTTTGCTCGAGATGCAGCACCAAGTCGCCAAGTCGCCCTTCTGCAAGTTTGCGTTCTGAAGTGGGTCGTGTGGGCAGGCCCTTTCGGAGGTGAAATCTTTGGAAGAACCTGTGAGAGAAGGTACTGTTTATTTAACGTAGTGAGAAAAAGGTTCTTGCAGTGTATCTGCTCTCAGCATTGCTTCTTCCGCTGGCGCGTGAATACCCGTACACACGAGGGCGTTGTGGCCAGTTTTGCTAGTTCGCAAGAAGTGGCGTTATCGCCAACCAGCCTCTATCCCAAAGCTCGCGCCAAAGCTCGCGTCTATTGAGTTAGATCACCGGCATGCAAAACTCTGGAACCCTTTTTCGGTTCGAATGGAATGAGGGACTTCCTTTTGTAGTGAGATCTTGTTGGCCATATGTCGCACGTCGGCTGCACTTGCGACGTGGACGACTCAGAGGGCATGCACTCCCCTCACAGCAATTCCACGAGCTATGCCGGGTGCAGGGCGTTATGAAGGCAGCTTGGTGCATGTTGTGGGGACCACTTTCGGCGCAACCCTGCAGGTGCGGTTGCCCACTTCTCGGCGAAATTATTTGTGAACATAGCAAGTTTTTGCGGGCTTGCGGATGCATCTTGGGGACTCCCTGCGAGAGCAAAACCGAAAGTCGTTCCTGAACGGAGTTTTCGACGCCTCGCAACGGGATCGTATCGTAGCTGACGTGCGTTGAGTGTAGGCGCGTTTTAAGCGGCAGTACGTAAGCTTAGGCTGTAAAGAAAGGAGTGATGTTTACCCGGGTGATGCGCAGGACGAGGAGTTCGGGGTGGCCTCAGAGAATGCCCTCGCTATCCGGCGCGTCGTGGAGATGTACTCCTGGGTGGAGGATCGCGACACGCGGACTGAGCGGGACAGCCAAGGCAACGAACGGCAACACACCACCTATCGGTGAGTTTTCTATGCTCTCGTAACGCTATCAGAATACAGGCACCCTTTGAGGCGCTGTCACTTGGACGCCCCGTGCTGCCTGACAAGCCGCTGTGGAGCCACTCACGAATCCAATAGTGTACTTGATTTTCAATAATGGTCACAGAAAAACATTTTAAAACCACATGAAAGTATGAGCACTCGCTTACTAAGATCTCCCGTCTCCCGGGAAACAAGAGTTGCTGAGAAAGAACGCCCGCTCATCTAAAGGCAAATTGCGTTCTGCGTGCACAGATATTCAAAGAAGTGGTCGTCGACAGTGCAGGATTCCTCGCACTTCAACGAAAACTATCGCGGCGAGTACAACAATCCCGCATCGCTGCCTTTCCGCGAGCGCACCTTCTCTTCCTCTGTGAGGTACCACATCGATATCTTTCCATCAAGTCAACTCTTGCTCATCCAGCCCCCTCGCTGCCCATCCTCCGCCACCCACTACATGGCCAACCTTCCTCCCTCTCCTCCCTGTCCCAGCCCCCTCCCGGCTTACACTCCGAGCTCTCATCTGGAACTATGAAAATGGTTTGTCCCGAAAGTCAATAAAAGCGAAGGTGTCGCCTCGGTGAAAAGTTAATCGACCCCAAATGCCTTCTGTCTCTTAAACGTTGGCCAGTCAAGTAGTCAGCATCGTTCAAGTTTGCGCATGCTCTCCCGGCCCATTCCCACCTATCAATGTATGCAGGTCTCTCCTCTTGACGAGTCCAGGAGTTCGCAGGCCGAAAGTAGCTTATATGTCAGTTCTCCCAAGCGAAGAGTGATCGAAAGGAACTGTCTCGTTTCATGAAAAAGGCATCTCAACAGTTTTGAGCAACTTGACCCAGATCGGCAAGCTTTGTTTCGTTGCCCCCTGAAACCCCCGGAAACCTTCTCCAACATTTAATTCTCGTCGAACCACAAGTTTGCTCCTGATGATGAGTTCTTGTGCTCGTTGGGGTGAGGGAGAAAAGGGGCCGTTTGTTAACCGTTGGTGCCACCATGTCGTGCCAGGGTTGGGCCACGTGGCAGCGCCAAAGGAGGCTTCGAGCTGAGTGAGCGACTCCGGTCCCAGCTTCTCCACTGGGAGGAGCTCTATGTGAGCGCGACTGGCACAAGCAGCAGTTCGGGAAGTAACGCAGTTGTTGCCGCATCCTCGCCAAAGGTAAGCCCTCCTCCGCACGTCCATGTCACAGGTAAGCCTTGGTATGTGCAACCATGTTTGCACCCGAGGTAAGGCCTCGACATCGTGCGCGTGAGGAGGACGAGGAGGTCTCAGCCGCACAATGATAAGGCTTTAACGTCAGCAACTGGGTGGCCTCGGCTCTCCCTTTAGGGAATAGGGCGTTTGTGTCAACTATTGGTTACTAATTTTGGTCCTCTTCTGCGTGCCACGTACCACAGGGGTTCCGCGCCGTGGATGGCGCTTTGTACCATTCTGCGTCAGGCGGCAAGATATCTGCTAACAGCCCACGCGTGGGTGACACGCGGGTCACATTTCAGGTAATCATTCCACTTGACCACACCACTCCGTCTATGCTTGGGACACCGATTGCCATCTGAGAGCGAGACGTGCCGCCCGATTCCTCTGAGCCGGATGGCAATGTGTGCACTCGTGCACTGCGCGCATCAAGCCTCGGATATGGGTAGGGATTGGCGCGAGGGGGTATGGGTTTGCAGAAAGTGACAGGTGGGCGAACAGTCAGTTTGATAGCGCAGCAAAGTGGCAAATATTTGACTCCGTACCGCACCTCGACAGGGAAGGAAATTGCCCTGACAGCAGGTGAGTTTCTGAGAACCAAACGCGGTTCAATCGTTTGACGCAGCCTTCGCAAGCGCTGCTTCCGCCGCGTTTTATTTCATGGCTTCATGAAAGTTCCACTGCCGTGCTTGCTCTAGATGCATGAGGCATGGCACATTTGTTACCACATCGTTGTTCATTGAACTCATCTAAATGTCGCGATATCGGAGCACGTGAAATATCGAAGAAGAATTAGGAAGCTCTCACTAAACTACGACGTGCCGATGTTCACTATTGATCAGGTAGAGCAGACTCCGCAACGAATATGATTGCTATGGAGGTGTCAGCAACAGCGTCCACGACATGGATTTGTCGAGCCCTTGGGTTCGGTGAGTACATTTCCACGGCTGAGAAGAGTTCCAGCCTGAATCCCACCATCTGTTGCATGAGGCTGATTTGTTCGGAGTCACCATCGGGTCTTTTGAAGAAAATTGGTGCTTTTACCTGAGGCTTGATTTTTCTCATTGTCTATTCACCGGCGCGTATTGTGCTTTCCCACTGATACCCTGCTTGCTTATCAACCGGATATAAATTGCTTATCCGAGCCTCAAATGGCACATGCCATGCCTCACCCTACCGTTCCAACGGTCTCAAAGAGTAGCTGAAAGGTGCGGTACTCTGCGATTCTACTGGCCAGTCAACTTGGTGTAAATCATTGTATACAGGGATGGGACGCGATCGACCTCTATACAATTTGATTGATACTTCAGTAAACCGGTTTTGATTGCCTGTGCGGTATGCTGTTACTGTAGCCTAGTTGTTTCCCCTTTTTGGTTGCGCGCCATGGTGACGCAGGTGATGGCGACTGTTGTATTACAGGCATGATGTTTTTTGGCTTACTATTAACGACGACTCCAATCAACATGATCGTATCATTTTTGAATTACATCCCTCTTGTTGGCCCTCTTGCGACCAGCATTGTTTCATTCGCGACATCCATGTTTGCATTTGTCACGGCTGTGTTCTGCAGTGTTATTGTCATTGCCGCCTCGTGGTTTGCACACAGGCCAATGCTCGCCGTATCTCTTGTAGCTGGTGCTGTTGGCTTATTCTTTGCTTTGGGGCAATTCACGCAAAGACATAGCACGCGGAAAGATTATTGACTATGCTAGACAAGGATATCAAGGCTATTAATTGCCACAATGCTACAGAAAGGAGTCTGGACCACATTATGTAATCATCAGATGCATTCTCTACTATGACGATAGACGGCATGCTCACTAGAACTAGAACTACAGCCTCGTGATGCCTTACCTTTCTGCCGAGTCGCAATGTTGTACCTTCAATTTGAACACTGTGACTTTTAATGAGTGTGGGGTGCTATGCGCACATAAGTTCATCACATCTAGCATCACTCTCCATGCGGCTTCTTATATGGGCTCTGGGGAACGCGAGTTTGAAGAGTATGTAAGTAGTGAGGAAGAAGGTGAATCAGAGTACCCACTACATTGGCTACTACGATGATTTAGAGGACAGTTTCGTCGACGGGATGAGGAGCCAGACAATTTTCGATTTCGCCGATTCACAGTCGGAACAGGGTTTTGCTTTGGCGACACAAGTTTCCTGGACTGGCTGGTTTGGGGTTTGCCAAAAGCATTGATGCATTTCGGGCCGGTCGGACCGAGAACGAGCTCTTTAGCTATGCGCAGACCGTTCCACGGATTGAAACTTGGTGTAGGGACGTGCATACACGTAACAAGTATTTTTCAAACGCGCGAGGCTTTGATGTGTTTTTCATCGTAGATTTTGTTTTCGGTTTTGCTTATGGGGTGAACTTCGCTTTATTTTCACCCCAGAATCGAGAACAAAATCAGCACATCGCTTGCACGGTGATATAGTGCACACCGACACTTTTCTTGCACCGTAAAAGTAGTTTCGAATATGCATTTGACTTGCCACAACCCCGCACGAGCCGTGTAAAGTGTGAAAATTTTCGGCGAGATGTTGCAGTGACGACTTTCGCGTTTCGCGAGTGGAGATGTTGCCCTGCCCACTCTAAAATTTCAATACACACCATATTGGAAAACTCAGCAGCGAGCGTATTGTGTTTATTTGTACATTAAAGTTTCACATACATATTTGCAACTCTATCTTCTGAGTCAAGTATGCACCTTATCAACTTTCGTGCCACACGTATTGTATATTAGGGTTTCAGAATACAGTGATAGCTCCCATATGTATAGAAGGAAATCTAATTGACACTTCTATTGTTTGCACCGTCATGAAGGTAGTATAATCCCATGCTATAACGGACCCCTTCCGACGATATTCTTACTTTCATGAGCATTTTTGCGCGATATCGCGAACCCGCGTAACCTCTACGAATACCACCCGATAGGGTTTCCTCCGCAAATACACCCTCAAGGGGACATCCCACGTCAAGACCACGTCGGTTTCCTCGACATCAAAATTATGTTGTAAGCAACCAACAATGCCCCTAATCAAATATCTAACGCTCCGTAATCAAACCCAAACCTCCCATGACATTTTTAGGGACCACACACGTGCCATGTCGATGACGATGAGCCGGAGGATCTTGTGATTGAGGCTCACAACCCTGTTCTTATTGTGTTTGATGGGATCGACGAGGAGGTCGACTTCGCCCATGCTTTCCGTGATCACATTGAAACGTTTCCGAGTGACCGTAGGGGGGCCATTTGGCAACCACCTACCGCAAATTATCGAGATCTGATCGGCCTCGTCCAGCAGTGTCGCCCTCGTCCTCGCAGCTTTGAGCGCGGCATTAAAGTCCCCGATCGCGTCATGCGGGTCCATGCCCGCAGAAATGCGTACACCAAGCATGTCCGCTTGCCCCTGGAAGGGGTCACCGGTCGGCATCATGCGGCGGGCGAACTCAAGCAGTGCACGCTTACCATCAGCTGGAAAACTGGAGTGCGAGGAGTCCATCCAGTCTGCTGCGGGCGAGTTGGCCCCAGGGGTCAACCAGCAGCTCGAGCGTGGAGAATAATAAAGTGTTGGCCTCCACGCGGATGGGTAGGGTCGCGTTGTCCAGCAAGAAAAGTGGAGCGAATCCGATGTCCTCAGTGACAAATGCGGTCTGCAGCGCAGAAACCATCCTCGTGAAGAGCGCCGACGCGTGGCACTCAGTCCCGGAAAATCGCCCCTCCTTGTTCTCGAATAATTTCTGACGAGCGGACTTGGAGACCTTCATGTCGAAGTGTTCTCGTTGAAGGGTTCGTACAGAAGCGAGGAATGTAGCTCCCGCTGAATTGGCAGCCGGTTGAGCGGCTGGCAGTGTGGCTGGAGTGTTGGCATGTCTCGCAGCCTCCGAATCAAAAATCGTTGCTAATGCGCGGCGGCGATGCGCCATGCTGGAAGTGGCTCGTGTAGCGGCAACCATGATGAGAAGGACTGCAGGGGCGGAGTGAGGCAATGAAAACGTGAGAGAAGCGGTAGTCGTGGGCGGCCAAGAAATGTGCGGGTCGTCGATACAGCAGCCGCAAGAGATCAAAGAATTCCGGATCCGGAAGTCGTGTGGAGGAGGCGGCCAATACGTAACGGTGTGGTAGCCAACCAGAAAGCGTAAACCAGACCAACGTTAAATTCCGTAAGAAAAAAATATCAAAGCGCTTCGGCGTGCCGTAAATCAACCCATAAAATTTAGGCCATACCCGTGACTGCCGGCACTCTCACGTGCGGATCGCCTCACTCCGTCCCAAGCGTCCGGGCTTAGCCACTCATGGCGGCAATCTCGCAGTGGCTAAATAAAGCGTAAGTGGGGCCAAACCTGCTAGATATATAGTGCTGCTAATATATACTTCGTATATATATATATAAGTTGAGAATAAACCCTGAGTTAAGGGTTTCGAGATCAGAACGACTAAGCGTAATTGATATAACCGAGACAAACATAAATACCTAACGGGTGTTTCGCACCTACTGGTGACGGTCTCTCAGCCTACTATAGGAAGTGACATGTGACAATTTCGGGTGTCACTGTGTCACATCCAGCACCCGTAACCGCTCCTTCATAACATCATTTTCTTGCACCAGCGCCGGCGGACGTGCCCATCTACCTTAGCCGGAAAACGGTGCTGGAAGTAACACTGTGGCACTCAATTCCGTCACCTGCCACTTCCTATAGTAGGGTGTATGACCGTCACTAAGCCTGAATCCTAAACCCGTTGTCCTCACCTGACGGACAACTTGTGTTATTCGGTATTTATTCTGAGAAACTGCCTTATTAGGTATATCACTGTATTCTATCCAAGTGTTATATCTAGCAGGTTTAGACCCACGCACTATTTTTTCAGACATTGCGACTTGGCCATGATTGGCTAAACAACGGCGCTTGGGATGGAGTGAGGAGTTCCGCGAGGAGTTGAGCGTGCGGACGGTATGAACTGCTTACGGACGTTCGGTTGATTGGAAGCATGCGGAGTTGTGGTACCTAGGCGGCGACTTTTCTTTTTTTACGTTGCATTATCGTTGGGTCAGTCTGGATTTGTTGCGTCGTGCACACACCGCTAATCATTCGCGAAACCACTAGTTCCCACACGAAGCAGTCGAGACTTGCCGCCTTCAGCTTTCCAACATTCCTCGATGGCTACTACCCAAATTCATAGTCCTACCACAAGGACCACCGTGCAATGCGTATTATGAATCCATGGTATGCTCAAAATGGTCAACCTACTGTTTTCATATGTTATTTATGTGTCAAATCAATTTCCTGAATGATAGGGTAGGTGTCGTCGCGTTTAGTTGGACGCTTTTAATCGTGTGCATGTAGGAGGGTGTTTTTGCTAAAATCGTAAAAAGGTCGGTGGTCCTACCACAAGGACCACCGTGTCCGAGGCATGTGTAACCTTCTAGATCAAATCTGATGGGGCTAGGAAGTTATATTGTGCAAGTTTATGACCGAAATGAAAGTTTAATGCCATCATGTGGATTATGGGGGCATGCGCACAACACCTCAGCGCTCACACGGATGCACGAGTAAGGCTTTCCTAGGAAAACTGCATTTTCCACTCCTAAAAAGTCAGGGTTGCCCATCTAAAATGGTGCATAACTATCATGATATGCTTCATATGGTCAACATTGAGCTTTTGTAAAATCAATTTATATGTTAAGTAAAAGATAATATCATTTGGGCCCATTCCGGATAACACGCATCACCTATTACCAGGTTATTCATATTATATAAGAGCACAAAAACATTTTCTACCGCTTGGATCAAAAATGTTTTTGTCACAAACCACGGCTCATCGTGTACCTTAGCTGGGTTGTGACACTTAGGACAGTAGTCTCTGTGACGAACATATGACACGCGCAGTACGATACGCGCGAGTGGTTACAACAGTGACAGGATACGGAAGTACGGATGGGTGTTACACCTTGTTTGGAGATAGCAGCGACAATATGTAGGGCGGCGTAGCAGGGTGAGGCAGACGCTCATTTTTGTTTTGCATTCGTAACAGTGAGTCCGAAAATAGGAAGTGCTCGCTCAGACCGCGAAAACAGCAGTGTTATGATATAGCAATTTATGATATATGACATTCTTTTGCTTGTGAAGTTATACATTTTGTGGACTTGTGCTTGTATGGTGGCGTCAGAACTGTGATCTTCAGTCTTTTACAAAACAAAAATGTGCTTTATTACAGACATGTCGTCTGTAATTCTGAGAGCGAAACAGCAGTCCTGAAGAACGAGGCTTCCGAAGGGTGAGGCCAGGGACGGATTTATCCGTACTGGTAAGCTTGGAAGAGGGTGAGGGAAGCAGACTGTTGTGACACTCGAGGTTTAGCAGCCATGCAAGCCACAGCGACAGCGATTATGGTCGTATCCTGGGCTATCCCGGTGATGCGAAGCACTGGATGTTAAAGCCAGGGACGGATTTATCCGTACTGGTACGCCTGAAGGCGTAGAGCGGAACCGGGCCCTACATTCTGGGAAAATCAGAAGACGTCTAGAAGACGTCTTCTGAACGTCTTATAGACGTCTTCGTAGAAATGATGTCTTCTGGTTTCCAGAAGACGTCTTCTGACGGGAACGTCTTCTGGAAACCAGAAGACACTCTTTGGGGAAGACGTGCCGAAGATGTGCGGAATGTCTTCCGGATTTCGGAAGACATCTTCCCGGAAGATATGCAAAGGGCAGTCTTCCCCGAAGATACCCGGAAGATGTTCCGAATGTCTTCTGGGCCAGAATACATTCTGACATGTGTTATCGACACATATGTGATGATTATGCAATTTGGCCACATAGCTACTTCATACCACACGTACACTAGTCGCGTAATCACAGAAGACATTCAGAAGGCGCACGGAAGACATGCGGAAGACATTCCAGGTATCTTCCTAACAACTTCAGGGTTGTCATCATGCTCTGTTGCTATGATACATAATATACGGCTAAGTTAATTGATAGGTCTATCTACACATACATGTACGATTGCATCTATTCAACATACAGACCACTAAGTACGATGCCCGGCGTATTATCATGATCGCCTCTTGCGTCTTGCACCTTTCGGTCGTGAACCATCATCGTCGATGCACTCGAAAAAGGCAGCCTTTAAATCAAATATCACCGCCGTCTTCATCACAGGACGTTTCTTGATTACAACTTGGTGCTCAATTTGAGCCGCCAGGATGAATGGATCAGTAGTGTCCCAAGGTGTCTCGGGATCATCCGGGTCGTATGTGTACACCACCTTTGCGGTATTGTCCGGCCCGTACTTCGAGTTTAGCTTGGCAAACCGTTTTGTCGTCGCTTGGTTGAATTCAGGGAACCACTTTCCCTTCACAAGAATGTACTCTTTCGCGGCCAAGTCGACCTTGTAGATGCTATCTACCATGGCGTACCTGCGAGTTGGAGCCACAATACTCTATAGTAAGAATCCCCGAAGACGTCGAGAAGACACACAGAAGACATTCGGTACATATTCTGCGCACATTCACCAAAACGTAATGCACGGACGCACCGGCCAGTCTCGATTTCCTCGCCTTTGATGTTTTCTCCAGAGAAAAAGGCTCGGAAGTAACGTTGACAAGTTTTCTTCGTCTTGTCCTGAGCTGCCGTGCGATAGCAAACTCCTCGAACCACGACCGAGCCGAAAGATTGACACACGCGAGGAGGCCCTTCGACGAGTGCCGCTTCATTCTCCGTGAATGGTCTCCCCAGCCAGACCTTGGGGTCGCTACCGTGCATATGCAGCGGCACGTCCATCAGGCGAGACGCTCCGGCTCGTGCGCCAATACGTCTCCGAACCATATGGTTTTCCCTGCGAATGTATACGTGCACAGTGTCATGTACGCAGCCAACTCCACCGTGCGCTGCTGGTCGTATGCACCAGTGCTCAAGGTCTGTGGATGCAACATACACGGCTGCATTGGTGACACCGGTAACGACACACCGGAATGCACACCCGTACCAGCGAACAAGCCGGTATTCGGACAGTACGGCGACAACCCTTGATACAGCGATGCGACCATCCGTGGTTGTTGATGATACGCGTGCGCCGGCAGCTGGTGTTGATGACTCAGCTTTCGCAGATTTTGCAAATTCTGCAGTTGCAGGGACAACAATTGCTGTTGTTGCTGCGCCAAGAAACCGGCATTTGGCACGTACGACTCCGCTGAGTACTGCGCGGCATGTACGACATGTCCAGCACCCACAGCATATAACGATGGTACAAACCCGCCGTAGCAACTTGCTGATGGAACGCCGCGCATGGGTGACGACAATAAACCCGTCGCCGATGCAAACGCTGCCGATGGTCCGATGGTGAAGTCGCTCCCAAATTCGCGTGACGATATCATCGGCACAGAGCTCTATTATCGGCACAAGTCTTTAGTTAATGAACGTGTCTAACTGTTCGACACGATTTCCTCGCCCAAAGGCGGAACATTCAAGCTAAAATTTATGTTGGTACAGGGTTGTAGAACGCTAGTACCAACGGCGAGTCGTGAACCGCGACCACGCTGATACCAGTTGTTCGGTTGTGAGGACTGAACCAGTCTCACAAGGGTGCAAGTAACACTTACAGGGAATATGGTACTAGGACCATAGGTTGATATCGGAATGATACATATATGTGAATCGGATCTTTCTTATTACTCTTTTGGTCAAGTTGCCTAACAGCCACAGAGGTGGCTGCAATGTACGACAAATTTAAACTCAACCCCGAGAGCTTGCACAGCTCTCTACTTAAGGTAACTCGTCCTTACCATGCCACTTCATGTGTTCAGTCATTTGCTGACTGCCACAACCAATCAGCTGGGATCTGTCATCAGTACTTAAATGTTTCTGACTGTCACCTCCCAAGTCTCTCATTTGAATACTCACAGATCTGCTGATGTGACTGTATAACTGAGGTCCTCCTCGATTCCCTCCAGTTATGTTCGACTGATCGAATCCTAAATGTCACATTTGAGTCAGTCACTTCTGTCAGTCACCTTTGTCAATTCTTCCAGTCACCTGTGTCATTCGGTCATGCTGGTGACTGTCATTATTTCCGGATGGTGACTGTCATCATTTCTGTCACTCGTCATTCTGACACGCCTGTCTCTCGTACTGACTCGTGATGTACCCTAGTACACAAGATGTGCATGACGTCGAAAAGCAAGTCGCGTGGCAAATTAAACTTCACAATCTTGGTAAAAGCACTCGATCCTTTGATCCCACTCAGTGCCATTTTGTCCTTAATGACTTCCGGATGCATACCCGCTTCGATCATCCCGTCGTGCAGGTGCTGCAACTCCCTCACTTCTTTGTCCGTAGGCAGGATGAACGAACAATGGCTGAGGACTTGTTGCACCGAGCGGCTATCGTAAAGAAGCTCATGGTGCACGCAGGGTGCAACCTGGAGATCGCTCAACACCGTGACACCTTGTTGTACGAGCACAGGAGGAGTGGCAGCTACGAGCCGAAGCCACACCACTTCTGAAAGTATTTTCTTAAGTTTTCTTAAGTTTTCTTAAGTTTTCTTAAGTTTTTCTTAAGTTTTCTTAAGTTTTCGATATAAACCCACACTATGCATATTTAAATCGGTACAGTTAGCTATTGGCCGACAGTATACTTAAGAATTATACTTAAGAGAACTTAAGAAAATGTAAGTACGTGGAAGCTTCTTGGTAGGAGGATATTGTCCACATGGCTCAAGGATAACTTAAGAAAACTTAAGAATCTTATCCAAATGTAAGCACGTGATTGGTTGGAATGTAGGAGATATGCACACGTGTAAGAAAGCTATATGCTGGATATTTAAAGAAAAATGACACCCAGTGACACTTAAGAAAAATGACTGATGACACACCCCACCCTATCACACTTAAGACAAATGACCGATGACACCCACCCCACCCTATGACACTTAAGCAAAATGACCGATGACACACACCCCACCCTATGGCACGTAAGCAAAATGACCGATGACACACACCCCACCCTATGCCACTTAAGCAAAATGACCGATGACACACACCCCACCCTATGACACTTAAGCAAAATGACCGATGTTACACACCCCACCCTATCACACTTAAGCAAAATGACCGATGACACCCACCCCACCCTATCACACTTAAGACAAATGACCGATGACACACACCCCACCCTATGACACTTAAGACAAATGACCGATGACACACACCCCACCCTATGACACTTAAGACAAATGACAGATGTCACATCCCCTACCCTATGACCAAGTGTAAACATACATACATACGTCGTAATGCGATTGGCTCAAACTAACAATGAACAACATATCCAAACTAATGTGCATGCAGCCTGCCACACGCACGATCACCTAACAAGCAACGGATAAGATTAGCAAGCTAAGCAACCATACAGTCTTCGAAAGCTGCTACATGTCCTGCATCCATCTCCTACAAACAAGTCAAGCAAACAATTAGTAAGCGCACAATCATGTGACCCTCAAGCACCCTCAAATCACTGCCCACGACAAAGCTGTCATGGGCAGTGACTGTGGGCCGTGTTGGGGGACATAAGGTGAGGCGTGTGACCCCCAAGCACCCCTCAGATCACTGCCCATGACATAGTTGTCACAGGCAGTGACTGTGGACCGTGTCGGGGGGCATATCGATAAGGTGAGGCGTGTGACCGCCAAGCACCCCTCAGATCACTGCCCATGACAAGCCGGACTAAGCTGTTACGGGCGGTGATTGTGGGCCGTGTGGGGGGGCATGAGGTGAGGCATGTGACCCCCAAGCACCCCTCAAATCACTGCCCATGTCATAGCTATCACTGGCGGTGATTGTGGGCCGTGTGGGGGAGCATAAGGTGAGGCATGCGACCCCCAAACACTCCTCAAATCACTGCCCATGACACAACCGTCCCGGGCAGTGACTGTGGGCCGTGTCGGGGGGCATACGGTGAGACGTGTGACCCCCATGCACCCCTCAAATCACTGCCCACGACACACCTGTCACGGGCAGTGATTGTGGGCCGCGTTGGGGGGCATACGGTGAGGCGTATGGCCCCCAAGCACCCCTCAGATCACTGCCCATGACGTAACTGTCACGGGCGGTGATTGTGGGCCGTGTCGGGGGGCATAAGGTGAGGCGGGTGGCCCCCAAGCACCCCTCAGATCACTGCCCATAACATAGTTATCACAGGCGGTGATTGTGGGCCGTGTGGGGGAGCATAAGGTGAGGCGTGTGACCCCCAAGCAATCCTCAAATCACTTTCCATGTCACAATTGTCACTGGCAGTGATTGTGGGCCGTGTTGGGGGGCATACGGTGAGGCGTGTGACCCCCAAGCACCCCTCAAATCACTGCCCACAGCACAGCTGTCACGGTCAGTGATTGTGGGCCGTGTCGGGGGGAATACGGTGAGACGTGTGACCCCCAAGCACCCCTCAGAACACTGCCCATGACACAGGTGTCACAGGCAGTGATTGTGGGCCGTGTGGGGGGGGGCATAAGGTGAGGCGTGTGACCACCAAGCACCCCTCAGATCACTGCCCATAACATCGTTATCATAGGCGGTGATTGTGGGCCGTGTGGGGGAGCATAAGGTGAGGCGGGCGACCCCCAAGCACTCCTCAAATCACTGCCCATGACACAATTGTCACTGGCAGTGACCGTGAGCCGTGTTGGGGGGCATACGGTGAGGCGTGTGACCCCCAAGCACCCCTCAAATCACTGCCCACGACAAAGCTGTCACGGGCAGTGACTGTGGGCCGTGTGGGGGGGCATAAGGTGAGGCGGGTAACCCCCAAGCACCCCTCAAATCACTGCCCACGGCACGGCCGTCACGGTCAGTGATTGTGGGCCGTGTCGGGGGGCATAAGGTGAGACGTGTGACCTCCAAGCACCCCTCAGATCACTGCCCACGACACATGTGTCACGGGCAGTGATTGTGGGCCGTGTGGGAGGGGCATAAGGTGAGGCATGTGACCCCCAAGCACCCCTCAGATCACTGCCCATGACAAAGCCGTCACGACTAGTGATTGTGGGCCATGTGGGGGAGCATAAGGTGAGGCGGGTGACCCCCAAGCACCCCTCAAATCATTGCCCACGACAAACCGGACTAAGCTGTTACGGGCGGTGATTGTGGGCCGTGTGCAGTGTGTATTGCTTCTTTTTTTCTTTACGGCCCGCAACCGCGAAATCCACTGGCCCGCTTTCGGCCAATGCGGCCAATCTCCAAAATTGCCCACCGCAGGCGCGAAATTTTAATTTTAAGTATGGTGTTATTGTAAAAATCGCAAAATTTTGCATAGATTTTGCTATTTTCATGTTTTACATCACGGCCCACACCCATCTAGTCCATCGGCCCGCATGCGGCCCGGAGTGGCGAGCTACGGCCCCGGGCCGGCCCGCCACGGTAAGCAATATACTCTGGCCGTGTGGGGGGGCATGAGGTGAGGCGGGTAACCCCCAAGCACCCCTCAGATCAATGCCCACGACAGAGTCGTCACGGACAGTGATTGTGGGCCGTGTTGGGGGGCATAGGGTGAGGCGAGTGGCCTCCAAGCACCCATCAAATCACTGCCCATGACAGAGCTGTCACGGGCGGTGATCGAGGGCTGGGATGGACACAAGATACCCGCCGCAAGATACCATACTCACGTCCCCGCCCCCCTTCCACCATACAGTAATCACTCACCTTTAAGAAAACCGTAGATTCCAGGTCAGCCAGCTTTTCTCATCGAGTTGGGTACCTTCCCACCCCCCAGCGCCAGCGGCCTATGAGAACGCTATGGATAGTGGACCGCGATCTCGTGAGCCAACAACCCTCTTAACACGCAAATCTCGACCCATGGGCATCCACAATTCAACCCACCACAAAACATACCTCGGGTTACAGGCGCGCGTGCCCGGGGAGCTGTCCCCACATATTGAACATCCCAACCTTCTACAACCGGGCGCCTTGCCACCATGATGCACACCGTCGCCCATACGGTACCGCCCACTATCACATGGAGCCCCTAAGGATCCATCACACCGCACCATATATATTCAGTGTGCCCAACCCACATGCGCCCACGTTCCGCCGCACCGACCTGCAACAACCACATACATCCTACCGGCCACACCCCCATATGGTCGCGTGTCAGAGGAGCTGTCCTCACACCGCACCATATATATTAAGTGTGCCCAACCCACATGCGCCCACGTTCCGCCGCACCGACCCGCAACAACCACATACATCCTACCGGCCACACCTTCTTATGGTCGCGTGTCAGAGGAGTTGTCCTCACACCGCACCATATATATTATTCAGTGTGCCCAACCCACATGCGCCCACGGTCCGCCGCACTGATCCGAAACAAACACATACATCCTACAAAGCCACACCCCCATATGGTCGCGTCAGAGGAGCTGTCCTCACACTGGCAATTGATACATATTCAGTGTGCCCAACCCACATGCGCCCACGTTCCGCCGCACCAACCCGCAACAACCACATACATCCTACCGGCCACACCCCCATATGGTCGCGTGTCAGAGGAGCTGTCCTCACACCGCACCATATATATTAAGTGTGCCCAACCCACATGCGCCCACGTTCCGCCGCACCGACCCGC
>LGRX02007326.1:26723-57532 GCA_001247695.2 Cymbomonas tetramitiformis | reverse complement strand
CCCTTCAGCTCCCTCTATTCTTCGGGCGACTCATCCGCGGATGAGTCGCTCACCTTCAGCTCTTCTCTTTCAGCGCGGCAGAATCAAAGACATGGCTAAATCAATTTTGTGTTTTTTGTTGTTTATAGGTCTTAAACTCAAGAGCTTCTCAAACACATAGCTAAAGGTAAAGATGCCAAAGCGAACCCGAGAAGTCACTCCTTTCCCTGAGGACCATATGCTGTTCTTGGAGATGTGCGGGACCCGACTGAGTCGGTCCGCATATGATTCTGCATTTGTTGCTCCTCTGCCGCTCCATTTTCCAGTTGCCCCTTTACCGCCTCCTCCTCCCCCACCACCACCACCACCACCACCTCTCCCCACCACCTCCTCCTGATCAGGTGGTGGCGCAGTATGACTCGTGGGGGCAGCGCACCACGGTGCTCCCCCCGGCCGAGGCCGCATCCGGGGTGGCCATGGCTTCACCCGCGAGCCCTCCCCGCTGTACTTGCGGGCGGAGGAATAGGACACAACGTGTATATATGATATTTTTATTCATATTTTGTTGTGTATATTTTGTTGTTGTAGTATTTTGTTGTGTATAATTATGCAATCATCTCAAATATTCTGCTGTTATTCATCTCTAGAACGGGGGAATGGCGCGGCCGTGCAAACGGACAAACCTAGTACCTAGGCTCTGGAATGAAGTTATAAAACACTTCTGCGGTAACCGGGAAAATCTCGGGCCAAAGTTTGGTGTACATAATTCCATTGCTCAGAGATGAATATACTAAAGATATGATATGATGTTGTTTAGCAGGGCCGTGTTATATTTATATCATTCATGATTTACGTTTCTTAATTTGTGTTTTATGTGCATGGTGACATGCAGGGTTATGAGTTCTTCTTCCGAAGAGGGCGCGGATTCAGTTGAAGGGCCTCCTCAGGCCTATTCCTTTGCCCGGAAGCTTTGTGATAATGACTTTTACAGCGTTCCAGTCCTTGCAGATATGTATTCGAAGGAAACAAGCGGTGCACATGGTCTGGGATGGTGGAGCATGAGCATCATCCCAAAAGCTTACGAGTACCCACTCCTCAAGACTCCAAGGCAGGCAGACAGTCTTGTCGGCGAGTCGATGCTTGTGATTCATGGCATGATGACGATGGCAGCGGGCGAGAATTTCGAGCCTTTTGCACTCGTGGTCGCTGATAAACAGGCTCTGGGATGCTGTCCGTTCGTGGACTTCGTTCATACTATGTCGAAGAGAAACCTACCCAAACAGCAGCCCGTGCAAGGAACTGGGAGAACTGGGAAAATTGGTCAGTATTTTCTCTCATTCTTCCCTTCGTTTTCCTTCTCCTTCTAATTCAGGCCTTATTTATCTTCTGCTTATCTTTTCTAATTCAGCCTTTCGAATTCATTCGTTCTTTTCAGTACCTCAGCACCTCTCAGCGGGAATCATCATCGACAAAGTATTGTCATTTGGTCGCCCTGAAATCCCTGCACCTGACGCTGACACCGAGATGACCGTTGTTGCACAATGGTTCAAGACGTATATCGATCTCGCCAAGGACAAGGACATAGCAGAGCATCCTCGCTTCTTAGGCATTATGCTCGCAATGGATAAATTCATTTGCCCTGGCGCGCAACCCTTAAAAAAGAGACCCGTTGGTACAGTGCCCAAAATGTACACTGCTGCCTCTGACTGCTTTACTGCATCGCCTTTCATCACGACCCGGGATTTCCGCCGTGTAGATATCTTCAGAGCTATCGATGCAAAGTACATGCTTATCACGCAAGACAACGAGCGACTCGACAATCTTCACAAGAATCTTGGTGAAGCAGACTACTTGAAAAACGATTATTTCCCAAAGATGCTCAAGTGCTTCACCGAACTTGTGGATACATTGCATACTATTCACACCGAGCAGTACGAGGATTATTCTCGACTCCACTCAAAGAAATACACCCCCAAAAACAATAATCTCCAGATCGTTGAACCGACTTTGCACATCTCGACATGGGCCGCGTTTGTCTCCGAGGTAATGGTTTCAAAATTCACCCCTTCTGTCAATTTTATGTTATTTTAATGCTTATCGCGTTCCTCTGCTTCTCACCTATCCGTTTGATCGCAACAGTATCTTCCAGATCTTGGGAGTATTCGCAAAGCCGAAGATCATCTCCTGTTGGAGAACGTTCCAGAGAAAGTATCTGAGTCCGTCGAAAACTTGCAAAAAGCGGCGGAAAAGGCCCCAGTGCAAGACGAGCCCGTCCGTCCTCGACCTGAAGGACAAGATACTGCTTTGATGCAGAAAGATGTCGTCGTCATTGACACCACACCGATATTCCACAAACGAGGATATGCCTACATTTTGGACCGCGCCCCGACGTGGACAGCTCCAGACGGCAGCGTCCGTGAAGACGACACGACGGTGGCCCGCATCCGATTTGCAAATAAGGAAGCTGGAAAGGACGACGAACTCGTGAGATCGAAACACTACCTTTGGATCATAGGTAAATCTCCCTCTCTCTCTCTTAGATAAAATGTTATCTCTTCAAATACTGAGAATTAATTTGCTTTCGTGTTGGCAGGGGGTGTCGGCAGTGCGGACCTTCTTCCTCAATCTTTGGCTGAGGTGCCAACGCAACCAGTTGCCAACTCGGCACTCGAAAGCGATGCCGGTGAGCCGATATAAAACATCTCTCCCTCTCTATCTCCCTTTCTCCTTCGCTCTCCGTCTTAGGTCACAAAAATGATATATGTATTCAAATACTGAGAATTGATTTGCTTTTTGTGTTGTGAAAAGGTTCCGATAGTGACGGGCCTCCATCTGATGTTGAGGTTCCAACGCAACAAGTTGCCAACCCTGAAGGCGATGCCGGTGAGCCGATATAAAACATCTCTCCCTCTCTATCTCCCTTTCTCATTCGCTCTCCGTCTTAGGTCACAAAAATGATATATGTATTCAAATACTGAGAATTGATTTGCTTTTGTGTTGTGAAAAGGTTCCGATAGTGACGGGCCTCCATCTGATGTTGAGGTTCCAACGCAACAAGTTGCCAACCCAGAAGGCGATGCCGGTGAGCCGATATAAAACATCTCTCCCTCTCTATCTCCCTTTCTCCTTCGCTCTCCGTCTTAGGTCACAAAAATGATATATGTATTCAAATACTGGGAATTGATTTGCTTTTGTGCTGTGAGAAGGTTTCGATAGTCACGGGCCTCCATCTGAAGCTGAGGTTGAAGCTGAAGCTGAAGCTGAGGTGCCAACGCAACCTCCAGTTGGTGGAGACGATACGGGTCGTAAACTACCATATACAAAAACGGCTACACCTCCTTCAATTGAAACTACACCTCTCACTCGTAAATCTCGAAGACTCTCTGGAATAAGCCCTTCAGGTTCCTGCGAGGCAAGCCCTGCACGTGCAGAGCCATCAGGGGCATACCCTGCAGGTGCAGGGCCATCAGGGGCAAGCCCTGCAGGTGCAGGGCCATCAGGGGCAAGCCCTGCAGGTGCAGGGCCATCAGGGGCAAGCCCTGCAGGTGCAGGGCCATCAGGGGCAAACCCTGCAGGTGCAGGGCCATCAGGGGCAAGCCCTGCTCCAGGGCCATCAGCGGCAAGCCCTCTCCCATCAGCGGGCCTTGTATCTCCTGCAGCTGGAACTCCGCAGCGGCCAATTCCTGCATTCATCATGGAGCAGGGTGATGAGGAGATTGTGTCCCCTTCAAAGACTCCGAAGACCGCCGATGAAACCGAGGCAGATGAGCAAAAAAAGCAGGCTGCCATTCGCAAGTATGCATCTTCCCTCCTGAGATTTACTTATACGACCATTGCTTTTTTGATGGTGTATGTGCATTACTAAAACCAAGTATACGTTGCTTATGTGGGCCATCAGGGAAATCGATGACATGCATAAGTTGGTCGACAATAATAATCTATGTGCGACATCGTGGAGAATCCCCATCCAGTACATCGATGATGCAGAAGGAGCGCATCGCCCTCGACCACTGGACGAACATCACGCCCAGGCTATTGCCGAAATGATGTACTGGAACCCACACACCGGTTCGGGATCTCCAGCCCTGATTTCCGTCATAGAGAATCAACAAGATGCAACAAGCACCAACCCAGAGGCATTCGTTTGGGCGGACATCGGGAAAGGCAGATACAGGTAAGACCCATTGCGTTGATGGATGCATGCATACGTGTTCCAACTTACACTTTCTTTGTTATTCTACAGATTCACCTGCTTTGGACATCAGCATTTGCTGGAGGCAAAGCGTCGCTGCGTCAAGGCGGATGAAGCAAAGCACGCAAACCATGAAAATCGAACGGAAGCGTTTCAGTTCATCGAATGCCGTCTCTTCATGAACTTGAGCGCCATCGAAATGATTCAGGTGTGTCTCACTCATGCCAGTTTTCTCAGGTGCTTCTCAGGGCTTACATACTCAAGTGTTTAGGGAGGTTTACGGTCGGCCAGCTTCTCAGCTATAGTCATGATCCGTGCAATTCGTTTGCGCACGCAGCTTGGGAATGAGCAGAACAACATTGACGCCTACATGAAGCACCGCAACATGACGGAGATCATTCTTGGCATGCGAAAACACGTGGAGAAACAGATGGCCGAACCCAACGAGAGAGACGCTGGAATGAAGAGTTTTGAGAACTTGAAATACCGTCGGGTGCCGCCGAAGCAGAACTTGAATCCCGAATTCGAAGCGGCGCTGAAGACGCAGGTGTTCAATCCCCAGAAGCTGAATGCAGACAAGAAGAACACGCATTGGGCTGCTTGGGCTATCTCGGTGCAATCGTACCAGTTGTTCAAACAACTTCAGAGAGGTGCTGCCATTTTTGTGAATTCCGTCCCGACATTATTCTTATTTGCTCTTAGGTGTTTTTGCAGTAGCTAACTGGCGATTTGGTATTTCATGTTTCCGCTTTCAGTGATGAAGGCCCACAATGAAGGTTTGCTAGAGGGAGTTGACCCGGACAATGAAGACGCCACGGAGACGACCTTGGCCACGGTTGGGTCATCTCGCAATAAGCGTAAACGTTCAATCGGTATGTCGACCGGCACAACTGACCTCAACGCACCAACGACCAAGCAACCTAAATGGGACCCCCCAGCCGGAAAGCCGATCGTCTACCATGATCTGCCGAAGGGGTTCTATGAAAGCTGGGCCCCCTTGACCGAAGGACACTTACGTGAGATCACTGACCTCGTCGACGAAGCCGTCATCGAACGGAAGTACACGGTCAAAGATATGATCAACCGTATCGCCGAGATCAAGACTCTCAACAATGTTCGAGAGAACCTAATGCTGTTTGCCTCAGAGGCTCATAAACGATTCAACATAACAACCTCCTTGGAATCGACACCGGCCTACCGGCAACTGAGCTTTCTCAAGAAAAACCGGCATTCTATGCAGAACTTTCTGCAAACACAACCGGGAGGGTTCGAAAACGACATATACGACATAGGTGCAGCCTGCTTCATTCCTTACCTAGATGAAGATGGGTATCCCATACCTAAGGAAAGGAAACCAGTGGATGCTGTCGTGGATCCCGGTGCTCCCGAGTCGAAGTTCTGGGCTCGTAAGATGACGTACGGTGAGCTGGATGCAGAAATCATTGCGCTGCAAAAGAAGCTTGACACCTTTACGTTTCCCAACCCAGAACAAGACTGGGGGAAGTTTTGCGAAGTTTTCCCAGTGGCTGGGGATGAGAGAGAAATACGTACATTACTGAAGGTAATTTACCTAAGTTGCGCCCTCTGGTCGTCCTTCACGATATCTGATTTTTTCCATATCGGCTTGCGCGTTCAATTAACAACGGGGTTTGTTTACAACTGTACCAGGCGGGAGTGGTGCCCCCGAAGGTCTCCTGCAAGAACGAGCAGGAGAACCGGAAATTTCAATTTGAACAACGGCCTGCAAAAGAAAAGCAGCGGCACGAGGAGAAGATAGAGAAACTGATCAAAAACATTCCGAAGGATATAAAGTTCTACTGGAATAATATCGAGAGCAGGATGTTGCTGAAAATCGGGTCGACGACAGCATCGACTGCGGAAAACATCCTAAAGGATCTTCCAGTTGCGTATCTCGGTTTCATATTCCATTTGTGCACCGTAGCTATGTAATTACTAATCGTTTACATTGCACACAGGTGTGAGTAATCGAATATTGTCAAACGTTCCTGAGGGCCAGCAAGTCGACGATGATGACTACTTCTACACTCACAAGATTCCGCAGTTGGTTTTCAAGAAGGACTTTCTGCTGGAGCCCGCATCACCTGAATCCTTCACGACTCTTCCCAGGCTTCCAATCACCGGTTTCATTATGGATTGCGAGTATGCTCTGGACTCGAACAAGAAATGGTTCCCGAAACCTCTCTTAGCAGGAGAGTTCAAGCAATTCCTACACAACTTCAACAATTTGACCACGTGTGATGATTGGGTAGGGGGATGTTTCTGTGGCTTCCAATAACACCACGAGTTCTTCGAAGCCGCCAAGCAGTTTTGCCACGGGAACGCCGAAAAGATGTTCTGGGTGAAACCTTTGAGCAGATCGAACATGATGACCTTGGAACCCGGCGTTGCGCCACGGAACTACGCCAACCGTATGGAGTGCTTTGTCTTGTGTTACTACGTCAAGGAAGCAACACCTACAGGTCCGTAGATGTTAAGTTACGTACAAATCTGTGATTGCCTTTTGGCGTCTAAGCATGGGCAATCTGACTAAGCAGCGCTGATTGCTCTCGCAGACGAAACCCACCCAGCCGTGCATAAAAGGCTTCCCTGGATGAAGAACTTGATTAGAGTTCTCGGTGAGGAGGAGAATGCGGATAGTGATGTCGTCACCGATAAGCAGTTCGTGGCTTCTTGCCGAACCAACACCTGGGAATATGCCCCTGTACACTCGTCGAAATTCGCCATTAACTCCGAGGGTAAAAGAATTAACAAACACCAGAAGCCGCTGAAGCTCATCCACGACCTCATCAATATCCATATGCGAGGTCCTGAGTTAGAGGGGGAAGCGAGGGGAAAATCAGCGTACGAGGGGGTGTTACCTCTTCATCACGATTATCACTTCATCTTGGATGCGTGCTGCGGTTCGGGAACCACTTCGGTAGCCGCCAACATGTTGGGATTAGGTTCCGTCGCTTTCGATAGGTAAGCATTCATGTCTACATCCATTTTTTTTTTTGAAAAAATACTTTGTATATCGGTTTTAACAAGTGCTGGTGTCTTGGATGCAGGGAGCAAGGTATGGTCGACTCAGCGAAAGAGCGCATTAGGTTTCCTGATGGATTTGTTTCTTTGGCCGACGAAGTGTTGAGCAAGCAGGAATACGACGAGGTGAAAAGGCAGAGAGAGGCACATCGTAAAGAGCAAGAGAAAGTCGAGAAGGAGCGGGAGAAGAAGACGGCGGTCGAAATGAGGGAAACGGAAAAGGCCGCCAATTAGCAGGAGGCCGAGGCCGCCAAGGCCGCCAAGCAGCAGGAGGCCGAGGCCGCCAAGGCCGCCAAGCAGCAGGAGGCCGAGGCCGCCAAGGCCGCCAAGAAACAGCAGGCCGAGGCCGCCGAGGCCGCCAAGACCGCCAAGCAGCAGGAGGCCGAGGCCGCCAAGGCCGCCAAGAAACAGCATGCCGAGGCCGCCGAGGCCGACAAGTCCGCCAAGCAGCAGCAGGCCGAGGCCGTCAAGGCCGCCAAGAAACAGGAGGATGCCGCCAAGAAACAGAAGGCCGAGGCCGAGAAGGCCGCCAAGAAACAAAAGGCTGAGGCCGCCAAGAAACAGAAGGCCGAGGCCGACAAGGCCGCCAAGGCCGCTGCAGCCGCCGCGGCGGGGCCTATACCTAAGCGGAAAGTGGCACCAGGCGGATCCGATCAGAACAAGAAAAGTAAAGCTCGCTAGGCAATGATGATTTCCCTGCTAGGACATGGTGCCAGCACCTAGGTCAATATTGGTTGATAGTCTTAATAACCTATTGTCTCAGTGCAGAAGTACGCTGATGAAACACGTATGGTATATCTTGATATGACAATTGTAAATAAAGTATATTCTCCAAAAGTATTGGCGACATATGTTGTTGTGGAACCGATGTCATTTATGGGGCGGGTGACATGCCTCCGCTTTCATTGTGATTGCCTGATTATATTGGTTAAATGAAGTTGAGCGGTACCACGACGACCATTGAGGTATGAAACCTATTCCCCTCTCTTCCAAAATCATTTCCCCGCTCGACCCTTCATCGACGCACCTTTATTCCCATCCATCTCAGTTCAATCAATTCCAATGACAATACTTGCTACTTTGCGGAAGGAAAATCCAGATAAAAACGTTTGGTTACTATGGTTCCCTGAACAGTCCTCGCCCTCAGAACTAGCGCTCAAGAAATCGATGGAAGAGGAACATAAGATACAATTTCAAATGTATGGCGCAAGCGTGCATGATAATCTGCCTTTACGGATGAAATTTTTGTACCCAGTTTGCCTGCACTGCGGGCTTCAAGATCGTTCACAACTTGCAACGTGTACCGGCTGCTATCTTGCGAATTACTGCAAAGCCCCCCAAACTTGTCGGAAAGCTGATTACGCACGGCATAAGTTTTTCTGTCGTTTTGCAAGGGGTCATATATTAGGACAGCCATATGCAAGATGCCGACCTTTGTTTAAGTACCCGGGGGATACGCGGCATCCAGCAGAACGGAATTCCATGAGTGCTTGGTCCTATGGGGACTACCTGCAGTTTCTAGCCTTTTGGGAAATCCAATGCGTCGCATGTTTTGAAGGTCGGCCAAAGGGTCGCCCCGTCGTGAGACAGCAGATATCTGGCGGGCAAATCGTTACCTCGGTGCGCATTGAAATGCGGGACGCCACAATTTTCAAAAACCCTCACTTTCAGAAGTATACAGCAAGAATGGGGTTTGTACACTCCAACTTACACGCTCCAGATTTTGTATATTCTTATCCATTTTACCGTCTCACTCCGTTTGGTCGGTTGATGATGTGCATCTGCAAGTTAAGGTGCCCGAAAAGCATACTTCAGAGGTTGCTTTCATAGAATGATTGGCAATGCAGACAGGATAATCATGGACTTCGCAGACACGCCTTCGTCGCAAAATAATAGTAGATATGTACTTGTAGGTCCTTCGATCCGAGCGGACTAGTACCGGGTATCAGATAGGCTAATAATTCGGCAGGTCCAAGACTTTCCAAGATCATAAGCTCTATTTCTTGCCTAAACTACTCATTTGCCCCCTTTTCCCGTCAGCGACGCACCTGCTTCTACTTCTACCATAGTCATGCCATCCAAGCGGCAGTCTGTTTTCACATACATCGACCAGTTTGCCAAAAATCACGGGGAGTCTTACCCATGCAGCAGTACAGTTCTTCTTCCGCCGGGTATGACTATCCAAACGTTGTGGCAGAACTACAATACACAATGCGTCGACGGCGAAGGCATGGAATGCTCACTCAGCCTTTTTTTGTCGTGTGTTCAGAGAGGAGCTTAGCTCTTGGGTCAAGTTCCGTCGGATGAATTGATGCTATATAGCGACAGCATATAGCTTTGTCATTGAGCAAATTGACTTATCGTTGGAACACCGTTAAATATAATTGTATTCGAACATATTTTGAATGAAATTGTTATCGACGTTTCACATTTCAATGTTGTGACATGCTATGTTTGTGACATGCGGGCCTTCGATCCGACCCACCTGAAAGAGGTCATTTGATTGGCCAACTGAAATCACGACGGCCACACTACTGAGATATTAAAGCACCTACCTTGTCCTCACAACTCACTTTTCAGCTTGGCACTTTTCTTTCTTCACCTGCCACCTCATCCAACCATGCCATCCAAGCGAGAATGTATTGTTGCCTATGTTCTTGGCATGTATGCAACATGCCCTACTGCCCCCAGAATGAGAATGAGGAATTTTGACTATCTTCCTCATGGTATGACTGTTCGAATGTTGTGGAGGAACTACAATGAATGTTATATGTGCAGGAATGCGGGAGGCAACAAATGCACGTTGGGGTATTTTCGATGTGTGTTTCGAAACGACCTTGCCTTTCGGTTCAAGTTCCGACAGGTTCAGCCGTACAACGTTACCGTCAACGAAACCACGGCGGCTACGAGTCAGAATGTTATCTTGATTCCACTTTGATTTCGAGTAAGACTTAGGATTGCAACCTCCCGAGGGTTAGATTTTCGACTACTTTTCGATAAGAATAGTATACTTAAACATATGTTAACAATGTGGTAGAAGTGTATAATGTTCATTCGTCAATGGCTTGAGTTTCTTGCCGATATGCTGATGTGCCTGTGTATGGGGTTTTCTGCCTCGGTTGTGTTTTTGTCTTTGATTAAAAAATCGGCGACTAAGTGATCCCGCATGTGCGAGATATACGAAGCTGATTGGACCAAAAGTACACTACTCTTGCACGACCCGCGGTCCACTCACGACCAGGTACAAAAGCTCTTGCCCGACCCATGAAGATTCATTTCCCCCTGTTTCTTCTAACATACGCACCTTCAACCATACCTTCAAACATCTGCTGCTTACCTTGAAAGCATCGCCATCTGCAGGTATTATAGTGTGGCGCTTGCGATTACATAACACTCTACCTCCAATATGAATGCACCTCATTTCCCTGCAGACTTACCTGTTCAGCTTGAACGACTGCACATAGAATCCGAAAAATGTCGTGTGTGCCAATCCTGGAATTTGTTTCTAATTCGCGAGGAGCTGTTCGTCGATCCTGCGCTGCATCCTAGATATGACATGACTAGACATGACCCCGCTTACGCGAAGTGGAGGTTTATCCGCAAAACGCGGGAAACATGGTATTTTCAACTGTTGGATGAGCATGTATACTCCGACGAGCAAGGCGTCGCTGACATAAGAACCCCAGTGACAATGCCGGTTCCCACGGACTATATTCCCGAGTTGAACTCCGGTGCCTCTCCCGAGAATGATGATGATGGAAAGTGGTGCAACTGCCGTTAGGAAACATATACGCTTGTGTACAGTCTTTATTTTATATTTGCAAGTTCACATTAGATACTTACACTGATGTATTATTCTGCTAGCTACACCAACACTTACCCTTATTTATGTGCTCCTAGACATCCTAGACAATTATTTGGTGTATATAGATTAAATTTGTATGATGATATAGATTTGTGTATCATATGCTAGTACCCATCTCAGTTGCAACTTGTTTTCTGGGAATTTAAGCATCCGAATATGCACATCCATAAACGTGTACCGTGCATGCTGACCTAAATTGCACATGGATGTGCCCACATTTGCATACGGGAATCGGCGACTAAGTGATCCCGCATGTGCGAGATATACGAAGCTGATTGGACCAAAAGTACACTACTCTTGCACGACCCGCGGTCCACTCACGACCAGGTACAAAAGCTCTTGCCCGACCCTTGAAGATTCATTTCCCCTTGTTTCTTTTAACATACGCACCTTCAACCATACCTTCAAACATCTGCTACTTACCTTGAAAGCATTGCCATCTGCAGGTATTATAGCTCCACATTTATCCTCACAATTTATATTTTCGACTTTTGCTATGGGCGACGCTCGCTTCAACTGTTAATCACCTTGCAAGCATTGTTATCTACAGGTATAAAATCCTGCAATATCGTGGCCACGTTATGCCTTCAATTCTACGATTCGGAGTTTATGGGACACGCGATCGCGATGAAGCCACTGCAGACGCTATCAATACACATGGAATGGTCCACATGCGATGTCCTCAATGCAATGTAGACAGCTGGATGATATGTAAGTTCTTAAACATCCCCTACGAGGACAGACATGTCCGACAGGACTTAGGGATCGTTTGGTGGCGCTACACCTGGAGAATTCGGAAATACATGTTTTTTGACCTTCAAGAACCGGAACTTTATCCCGACCAGAGCCCAATAGGGAACGAATGGGTTACCCCAAGGACACTGGTCATTCCAATCGACGTCACTTGGGCGCTTATTATTCCGCGGCATCAACGAGAAGAGGAAATCGACCTATATTGCGTGCGATGCAATTGCCTTGACCAATAAAGCTCTGCCATTTATGTTTTCCGATAGAGCGTCAACATTGCCGTCAACGTTACCTCGCTATCGAGGGAAATAAAACCTACAAGTACCGCAAATAATTGTGGATTGAAGATATAGATTCCAATGTATCAGCAATATAGTAGCCTTAGCACGGTGAAATGATCGAAATCTCTTGCCTAGAAGACATCATAGACAAATATTTGGTGTATTTTGAATAAATTTGTATGATGGTATAGATTTGTGTATCATATGCTAGTACCCATCTCAGTTGCAACTTATTTTACGGGAATTGAAGCACCTATATACGCACATTCATAAACGTGTACCGTGCATGTTGGCCTAAATTGCACATGGATGTACCCATATTTGCATACTTGTAAATGATATGCACGCATATGAACAAAAATGCAACAAAAAAATCTACCGGGACTCGCCGAGTACGAAAGTATCATGCACAAATAAATAATTCCAGTAATATTTTGTAATAAAAATTGCGGGACGACTTACGTGTCGCTTACGTGTCGCTTACGTGGCACTTTTCAGATGACGTGGCAATAACTTTTAGACGACGAAAATTGTGTCAAAATGAAGGTTTTTAGACGACGATCGAGATTCATTTATTCCCAATAGTCTGTTTTGTAGGAAGCAGCTCATACAGTTTTAGGGTTGTTGCCCAACAGTTCTTGGGTTGTTGCCCAACAATTCTTGGGTTGTTGCCCGAAATATTATCATGTCTGTGCTGATTACAGCATGATATATTTATGCCAAACACGAAGTTTATCCAATATTTTAGTGGCATTTAGGGCATGTTACGTTACAGTGGCCCATATCCCCAACAGTGTGTTTAGGGTGTTACTTGGTATCAGTAACCCTAAAATAGGTAAAAGTAAAGCAGTATAAATATTTTGCAAACATTTTTAAGCAAAACTGCATTTAATACCACACTGAATGTTACGTGGTTTTCAGCAAGGCTCTATATCGATATTTCCGATAACCGATACTATCGATATATCGTATTTATCGCCGATTATCGGATTGCAATATCAAACTATCGATTGTTTAGGTTTCGGTGTTCCATAATTAAGTTATAACAAAATGTGTGTAAATGCCCAAACAATCGATTATTTATCGATTGTGCCGATTATCGATACCGTTTTTCGGATATCGGATTATATCGATACTGAAAAATCAAACCGATATAGAGCCCTGGTTTTCAGGAGGTACGTTACACCCCTGACACACACATTTAATTTTAGGGTGTTACAGGGTGTTACAAGTGCTGCATAAATCAGGGATTGTTTATCGATAGCTGAATAATTATATCAGCAAAAAAAATCAATCCGAAATTTTCATTTTGAAATCATGCGTAAAACATTTTGACGCATTTCGTTACAGCTAATATGTACACCCCTACATATTCCACACCTGTTATCTAGGGTGTTACACGAGATATGATTATGGTCATTATGATTTTCTGATACCTTAATAGGTATAAAATCATAATATCAAATAAAATAGGGTCCATTTTTCAATTTTCAAATCTATCGCAAACGAATTTCACCCATTTTGGCCGTTTTCCGGCTTGATTATTGTTTCCATAGTAACATATCTGTGTGTGTGTGTGAGCTGCAAAGTACAGAAGTACTGCATTTCACTTCACTTTTGCACATGACGATTTTCATGGCATAAAAGTGAATATTCCTGTATGTCAACATCTGTGGTTGATCATATCTGTGGGTTTTACTGATTTGAAACCCATGGAAGTAAATGCACTCCCTGATGATATTTATGTACAACGTATACCAACTATAAGCGGATTATCCACTTTAGTGATAACTTATCAACCTATGATATGTTTGAGCATATGACTGTGCTCCAAGAGTATATCAAAAATGATATCTCTAAATTTCAAACATATCTGGACATAGCTTGATTATAATCAAAGCAGTTTAGCACAGCACATATATATGTGTGTGTATGTCCACAACAACCTATGTCAGCTCAATATATGTATGTACTGATCTGGTTAGGTACATGCTTTTGTGCTGATCAATACTGAGTCAATTGTCAGAATGCAGTATAGTGGTTGTTGTTGCTCCAGCGATGTGTGAGAGTGAATGGACTGTGCTCAACAGTTACCAGCTGTTGTAATGAGCACAGTATTCTGCCTTCGGGTCTGGAGATAACTCCATCCAGCCCTACAACATGTTGTATTATCCTGCTCCCATATGTATCGCCATGTTTGACATTCCACACGCACATGTGTTTGTGGAATGGTATCCATATTATAATGCACATGATAGACATTATAGTTGATCAATTCACTCTGAGTCAGTGAATGTCAATATATACATACATAGTTGTAAATGTCAGTGTGTGTGCATGTGTAGTACTGCTGATTAGTACTTTTGCCAGAGTGTGTGTTCACTTTACACACTTACAGGAAGGTGACTTCTGGTATTACAATTCCCAGATAGTTATCATGCAGGATGGTGATCAGCATACCATGTACTGAATGAATCTAGCATGATATATATCAAGTTAAGGTTTATTGTAATCCTGATATAATCTCATTTACAATAATGAGTTGCTGGTTGATTTTACATGTAGCTCTGGTGAGTATTCCTTCCAGTAATCCACCATAGAACGGTATGTGATCCGAAGAGCATCTCGGCTCCACCGGGACATAACGAGCTAATTATGATGTTAAGACTACTTTCAGGCACCTTATGCTAACATGAATTCTAATATAATCTAGCATGCACTGCAATGTGCTTATGAACTGTTCAATACATTGCAAAATGATGCTAATATTCCAGTTGCTAACGTGATCAAACTGGTATATATACTGCAGCTGATATCATGATCAAGCTGCTTTGGTGATGCATGCACAACTTACAATATTGCAGTCACTCAGTATAGAATGTATACATGGTGTAATGCTGCATGTTGGTGCGTGCTGCATGCTGGTGTGTGCTGCATATACTCATGTGTTGCATGTTGGTATTTAATGTAATCATTGCAAACTCGGTATATACATCTTTTGCACACTATATTGCAATAAGCATACAAATGCTGACGGTTTGAAATATTTCTGCAGTCATCAATATGTGGTGTAAAATGTTGCAGTATAGTAATCATGTGTCCGTCATGCATCCATCCAAAATATCCCTGCGAGTATACAATTATTCTGCAGAGGATATTGACGCGCGCAACATGGCATATGTACGGATGGCGGACACTGTAGACATATGAATGTCTCGCTGCATGTAGATACATCAGGAATCATGCGCCCTAAAATCGTGCGTTTATTGCATCCGATGAAATCATGACAGGTGCACATCGCGCTGACGAGCTAAAAATCATCGTACGAGCGGATTATTGTATACGATTCAAGCAGATCATTTGCGAAAATCGATGTTGCCAATTATTTCACAAAGTATCTCATTGTCGCCGGTGTATTGTCGCATAAATGAATGCGATCGCGCTGTTTAACGAAATTTCGTACGTCCATTCGCAGCTGATGCGAATCATACGTACTGACGGTCATTTTTCACTAGCGCATCTGCATCTCGCATACCGTGACAATCCTGCGAATTTTGACATCATATGTATACGATCCGTATACTGTGCGCACACCTTGTCGCTTATAGTATTAAGACGATTTTTCTGCGAATGCTGTCAGCTGCGGATATGTTCGCGATGATCAATCCTCGCGCAATCCGTATGCTGTCGATATTCGAGCGTATTTATTATTCGGTTTGCAGATATTCAGTATAACTGCGAGCGCTGTTGCTTGTATGCGCGAACCTGCAACCTGCGAACAATATGATATATACGATATCTAACGCTGCACTCACTTGAGTTCTCGTGTTCGTGCCTTGACGAGTTTAGAATACCATCTATTAGGGCTGGATAAGCGAGCCCTCAGTATATCATATAAATACGAGTAAACGCTGTGTTATAGGACGGTAACACACGCGTAAGATAATAGCGGGGATGAGTGCAGACTTCTGTGAGAAGATGCTGCCTCTAGCACAACGCTAGCTCATCTAAATACCATATGTCTCCCATCGCATAGATGGTACCGCCATTGGGTTGTGAACCCGAGACATTGGTTGAACGACCAGTATCGTCAGAACGAATAATACGTTCGCCCCATAATACTGCGCATGCTTGTTCCGCACATGCTTGAAGCGAAGATGATTTCTTGTTTGTTACTTCAAGATGTATCTTGCTTTGCCATCTTCGAGTTCGACATACGAACTCTCGATGACAGGTGTCATTCAAGTCTTTCCTTGAATAATGACAGATGATGTGACTTATCATCTGACGACATGTACAGTCATAGTCGACCGTACTGACGACTGTCTGTCATTATAATATATGCCATGACTCGACATGACATGACATGACATGGTATGACATGTCTGACAGGTATGACACGTATGCCATATATGACACATAGGTCATCGGTCATGACCCTGACACTGTGCGACACGCGAGGGTCGACGTTACAATTAATTATGGGTATCGTACCTGTCCACAGTATAGAGCATCGCCTATTTCAGCCGGAACGTTCGTTAAGACTGCATCGCGCGACCGTATTTGCTCCCGCCGCGCGCTGTGCTGGAACAGTCACACCGCTCGCTTTGTGACTCTTCCTATAGTAGTGTGTATGACTGTCACCCGAACCCGAACCCTAACTGTTTATGCCCGTTATAACGGGTTAACTTATCAACTTTATTACATTCTGAGAAAACTGATCACTGAGTGAATATATCCCGAGTCCTAGGGGTATATCCAACAGGTTTGGCCCCACTCACTCTTTATTTAGACACTGCGTAGTTTGGCCATGTCAGGCTAGACACCGACGCTTGAGATGGAGTGAGGGGCTCCACTAGAGGCGCGGCGGAGCGGTATGGCCTAGTTACATGACTGGTTGATTGGACTTACGGAGAGCTCG
Organism: Cymbomonas tetramitiformis; assembly: GCA_001247695.2. Taxonomy (NCBI): domain Eukaryota; kingdom Viridiplantae; phylum Chlorophyta; class Pyramimonadophyceae; order Pyramimonadales; family Pyramimonadaceae; genus Cymbomonas; species Cymbomonas tetramitiformis. Next base: position 40,505 of record LGRX02007326.1, on the reverse strand, counting down.
GGCTCGTGGCTGCTTGATTTTTCCCGTACTACGCGTTGGTAGACGTTGGGATTTTGGTCGGATCCAACACCAAGTTCCTTGGCCGCGTTGTTAGATCCACATGCACGTTTGGGGAAACTTTTACGCCGCAGCTTTCCTTCTTTTCCTCGACAACCGCCTTACGACTTTTGGCCGCCGCTCCTTCCGTTCCTCGCCGCATTTACCCTCACTTCGTCTCTATAGTCTTCTACATCATGGTTGCGACTAGATTGACCTCAAGTATGGCGTCACGCCGACGCTCGCTAGCTACAATTTTCGACTCCGCTGCCGCACGTAATTCCGTCACGCCGGCTACGCCGACGCCCGCTGGTGCGCCAGCTGCGAACTCCGCCCAAGCCGTTTTCTTGGCGGGTGTTCGCTCGCTCACGCGTGAGCGCTTCGACGAGAGCGTGGCGAAGCACGTCATCCGGAAATGCTTTCCCGACAAGCATGACCGATTTACGGGTACGGAGTCGAACGCTCAGGTGCTCCTCTCCAAGCTGGTGCCTGCTCTCCAGGAGGCATTCGAGGCCGAGGACGCGCTGTTTGCCCCTATGTTCGACTTGGAGGACTCCACGTTGGCCGTGCGACCCGAGGCCAACAAGCTCCTCTTCTCAACTCTCGAGCTCATCGTGTCTCCCGCCTCTCCAGCGGGTGACTGGCTCGAGGCATCTGCGACCTTGCACCCTCTGGACGGCAAGCGGGCCCTGCTGGAGCTCGCAAGGCGTCTGCTGGACTCCGGTGCACCCTTCCAGGGGACATCGGACCTCCTTGGCGTCCGTTTTAAGGCCCACACCGACCCGTCCGAGTCCATCACGGACTTCAACGCGGCCTTACGGTCCGCCAAGAGGCGCAACACCCTCGACGATGACGAGGTGAAGGAGCTCTTCCTCGCCGCGCTGGACCCTGCTTTCTACGCGCCGGTGGTGTCGAGGCTCTTCACCCACCAGCAGCGAGCGGCCGTGGACCTTCTTACCATTCAACAATGGGTCCTCGAGTGCTACGCCCGACACGTGGCAGCCGGTACGCACACTGCCTCGTTCGCCCTGTCCGCAGCGGCCGTGGCCACTGACGGCGACACCTCGCAGCTGTCCGACCTCACGGCCATCATCCTCGACGTGAAGCGGCAGCTGAAGGTCCTCACGGACAAGGTCAACGGGCGGGGTTTTACCCCGCGAGCGGACAAGAACAAGATCGGCAACGGGGGAGGCGGCTCCGGTGTTCGTTTTGCGGCAGGTGACCTCCCGACGGGGGGAAACTGGCCGCAGTCGCAGGTGAGGAAGCGCGTTGCTTTCCACAAAGGCAGCGGCGACTTCATTCCATTCTGCCAAATTCCACGTGCAAGAAGGACGAGGCCCGCCACTGGCACCGCGACTGCCCGAACGGCGGCAAGCACGGCGCTGGGGGAAGCTTCCACAGCTTCTCCCTCGGTGACATCGAGAACGACTTGCTGGCGGAGCAGTTTCAGACGGCCATGGACGAGCACGACGGCGAGCGGTTCGATGCGCTCTGCCTTCTGGCGGGGGGCAAGCCGGAGATGCTCGACGGCGTTTCGGCGTGTTCCTTCGGGATCGAGCCGGAGCGGGAAGACGGTGCGTTGCAGGAATTCCTGCCCTACTGCCAGCCTGCCACCCACATGGGCGGCTTCACGGTCGGTGGTGTCGAGAGCGGGATCTCGGCTGCCGCTTGCACGCATGTCCGCGAGGACGCACCGCCGGCGCCACTGCCGGCGGCAATCACGCATGTTTGCCCGGACGAGTCGGGGGCGTCCGACGCCGATGACATGATGCCGGTGGACCCCATGCACGCGCACGAGCCCGACCTCTGCTTTGCGGACCGGATCGCGCGGGTGGGGGGACTCTCGATCACGGCTGAGGGCAAGGACTTGGCGATGCGGTACATGCACGCCGGGTCGGAGACCGACTCTTGCGACGGCGACGCGGACGGGTCTGCAGCTGGGTATGACCCTATTGACGGTGAGGATGCGGTCCCGCAGCCTCTAACATCTCGTCGGGGATGCGGTGCACCGCCTTGGGGGTTTGGCCGCTCTTCGGCGATTGCGGTGATGGTGTGTGCTCTCTTCTGTGTTTGCGCCACCGCGGCGCCAATCTCGGCTGCCACTCTTGGCGAGGCATGTGCACCGGACCACACCGGCCTGGAGGTCGGTGGTGCTGCCGAGGCGACCACCAGCGAGCCTGCATTCACTTCTGCGGCACCGGTTGCTATTCCACCGCGCCGGCACGGCCGGCACCGTGCTCGGCAAGGCCTTCACAATGCACCAATCGGGCTTTACATCCCGGTACCTCCACTCCCGGTCCCGCCCGCTTCACCGCTGTATTGGGATGCACCACCGTCGCCGGACTACTCACCGGGACCGACTACTGACGAGGAGGACGGGGAGGATCCCTCGCACGACGATCGAGACCTTTCAGATTTCTTCTGGAGCTCTACGAGTGATTCAATCACGGCATCGACATCTTCAATTCACGGCACCATGACTGTGCTGCGGGCCGGCACAGCAGTGCCACCGCCAACTAGTGGCTAGGAAGTTAATCATGCCGCTCCTGCACAGTGAGATTGACCGTAGCTGTATGTGCAGAAGGGTCCGATCACGGACCGGTTTCAGGTTTACAACTCTTGACTGGGAACCGCCCTGCCAGAAAGGACAGGCCTTCCCTTAGAGCCCAATTTCCACCGCTGTAGATGGTGTTTGTTCACAGGTTTCACTTTCGGCTAGCCAGTCACCACACTAGGTGGTGTGCTGGAACAGTCACACCGCTCGCTTTGTGACTCTTCCTATAGTAGTGTGTATGACTGTCACCCGAACCCGAACCCTAACTGTTTATGCCCGTTATATCGGGTTAACTTATCAACTTTATTACATTCTGAGAAAACTGATCACTGAGTGAATATATCCCGAGTCCTAGGGGTATATCCAACACGCTGAGAGCTTTTCCGAGTATGCTTGGTTTGCTTGCCGACGCGACGCGACGCCGCGACGTCCGCGTCCTACCGTAGTGTCATAATAATGTCTTTATAAAAAAGTGAGGGGGGAAAATCGCTTCCGGAGGCTCTCGTCTGGTCTCAGCCAGAGTCTCACGTCATACGGCAATTTGTCTCCAATTTTAAGACGGTATTTGTAGTGTAACTGACTGACAAGCCGATATAATCGCACACCATATTTGAGGATTGTGAGCTCCTGTGTTCGCCTCAAATCGCCTTCTTGCCGTTCAGATCAATGAGCGCGCTTTTGACAGGAAGGGCAAAAAGGCTGAGGTGCTCAACCCTGAAGTGGCCGGGTATGACGAAGCCCATGCCCGCTTCTCTGTCGCTCTGCACAATTCTTTGACCGAGTACAACGATCGTATTATCTGCGGCGTACCAACGGCCTTTCCACCTATTTTGGCGGTGATTCGGCGCGGGTCAATTAGAAGTCCTTGGTAGCGTCGAGAACTCTGGAGGTACGTACAACAACGTTGTAATCCCTTCTATTTTGTTCAACGAATTCGCTTTCTCATCTTTCCTGCGATTATAGCGATATATATGGTGATGGAATTTTCGCTGTTACGCACATCAGGCTTGGTTGGCGGTGGCAAAAGAAAATGTAGGAGTGCGAGTGGGTCTGAGCACGAGCCTGAAAACGAAGAAGGTTCTTAATCTGACGATGAAGAGCCCATCCCGTTACGCCGAATGTCTAATACTATAAATCGGCAAAATACGGTAAAAATTACGAGATATTACCATAAATTATACGGTAACCGTACGCGGGTAAGGTCACGGTAACCTTACCGCAATTAATAACCTTACCGTCCAAAGTAAGGTTAGCAAAGGGGTAAGGTTAGCGGCCCGATATTACCGGTAAGGTCCCCCAAATCCGGGGTAACCTTAACCTTGAAACGGTAAGGGCTGGAGACCGACCTTACCCCACACCTCTGGTACAGTAGTGGTTTGCAATACAGTACCATTTTAGACTGCACCAAGTATCGACGTCCGCCGATGTCGCGGTTCGGAGGAGTGCACACGCCACGCGGGACTATCTCCGCGACGATAGGGATGCACGTGTGTTCATGAACTGTTCATGAACATCAGGGCCCTGCACAGGTACAAAAGTACTCGGGTATTTTTGCCAGGTACAGGTACTAGGTACTACCTTTACCTGTACCTGTACCTGGTTGGCTAGTACCTGTACCTGTACCTGTGTCCGATTTTCAGAATTGAAAGTACCTGGTACCTTATTACCTGACGGCTAGGATTTTGCCAGGTCCTACCTGTGGAATTCAGGTACTTTTAAGGTACATTATGACACAGTGTTAACGATGACAAATTGGATCGATGATCGGCACATCCGATTTATGTCACATTCCCGAGTGAGTGTTAACGTGTAGCATCGTGGTATAATTCGTACTTTGCCGTACCGAACTTGGAACTAGGAAATGTGACAATTTTTTTGAAGCGAAAATTTTCACGGAGACACAGACTTCCCCCCCCCCTTGGGGAGGGAGCCCTGGTCTTTCTGTCACCCCTCGACCTCAGGTGCCAAGTCAGCTCCGCCTGTCATCAGTGGTGGGGAAAATAAAACCCCTGTATTTTATTTTCATGTATCTTAGACTGCGAATCACCCGAGCACCTCGTCCCAGCTTCACAGAGTTTGTGGAGACTGTAAAAACACGCGTATAACCCACCGTCGTCCGTTATACCCACCGTTTATTTCACTGTCTCTGTCAGGTGTTGGGCCTCACCACTGGCGAGGTTGCTTGCGCTTTCAAATTCTCTGATCCCGTACCTTGTGCGGTGACTTTCACGATTATCACCAAATCCGGCTGAGCACCTTCGTCCTCTTTGCCGACATCTTCACCCCGCGTCCCCCTTGGCACCGGGAAATTTTTCGAGCACCTTGTCCTCGACCACACCCACCTTTTCCACGCCGACTTTTTCAGCATTTCACGTTACGTACTTCCAGCAATGTCCGCGGAGCGCATGTCGCTTGCCAGCCGCCTTCGCGCTGCCCGACCCACGGGCGGGGCTTCCCCTACCCCCAGTGCCTCCAGTCCGTCTGGGGATTCTTCTGGCGAGCCGGTGGTGCCCATGTCAACGTTGATCACCCGCCCTACGCCGGTGTCACGTTCACCAACTGCTGTCGAGTTTCATCAGAACAGCGATGTATGGACATCTACACCTGTGCGAGCCTCCCAACGAACTGAATTCACTGAGAAAATGGACTGCGCCTTCGCTTATGGGGAGGAGCTGGCCAAGCTTCTTCGTTCGCATGGATTCAAGTCGAACGTGGGCCTCTCTTTGGATGGACCGGATTCCGAGACTGACTTCGCCGTCCTGCTGGCTAACATGTCCCATGTCTTCGGTCCTATCTCCCGCGACGAGGTCTTCAAACTTCTGGATCTGGACTTCGAGTACGAGTCCTACCACTACACCATCAACGAGCTCATTTTTTCCGTGCTCCCCACTGTTCTCCGCGGCATGGCGCTCTCCCTCTACGAGGAGTCCGCCGAGATTTTCCCGCACGACGGGCGCTGCGCTTTACAGCGCCTTCGCTACCAGGTCGAGGGCATTGGCGACCCCGACACCCATCGTTTCTGGGTCCGCCTTCGCTCGACTGTGATTGACGAGACCATCGAGCCCGCCCCTCAACTGGCTGTCGTGCGCACCCTCGCGGACAAGCATCGCCGGCTGTACCCTGACTACACCGACCGCAGCCTGGTGGAGGACGTGTACACCGTCCTCCGATCGTCCGCGGCCGAGTCCCCCTACGTTACACCATTGTATCTGGTGGTGCTGCGCGAGCTCATCACCAACAACAACTTCACCTTCGCCTCCCTCACCCTGCGGCTTGGTAAGGTCTTCCGCGACGAGTCCGCCCTTGCCCGACTCTCCGCGCCTGCCCTGCCTTCGTCTGGTGGTGCTACCCGCACCGGTGGTGGTGGCGGGACGGAGCCTGCCTTTCACTCCCTGAGCAGGCGCAAGTTCATCCCGCCCGAGGGGACTTGGAAGAAAAACGGCATGGGCGGGCGCTACTTGGTGTGGGACGGCACTGGCATGCCGTGCGTGACGTGCTTCCGCCTGTGGGCCGTCACGACCGGCCACATGGACTCCGACGGCATTTGCCCCTACGTGTGTGTCCAGGCCTTCGCACCAGGGCGTGCTCCCGCCCTCGCACCCCGTGCTCCACCCAAACCCCCTTCCATGTCCGCATGGCCGCCCTCGGACGCGCCGCAGGCCCACGCCCTCCGCGAGCTCGAGCCTGCACCGCAGGATGCGGCTCCTCCGCCTGACGCGGCCGCACTGTCTGTCCGCTTCGCGGTTGAGCCGCCCCCTCATCGCGGCATCGACTCTCCCAAGGGGGCACCCACGGCTTACACCGACAGCGATGACGACGCGCCCGCGGCGCTTTCCATCGTGCAGCACGAGGATGATGACGTTGACTGGCCGGCCTTCAGGTCCACCCCGTGGATCCCATCTTTCAGCGGGTCTGGCAGCGGCACCTCCAAGTGAGCATCGAGTTCCACATCGTCGCCAATCGCCAACGCCAAGATGTGTGGACCTCCGTATGTCGATTAGACTTCAGTAGACAACTCAAACCTTCGATGCCTGACTCAATTTGCCTATAGATTGTTCCGGGCCAGCGCCCAAGCGGGGATCCGTAGCTAGCTGGACTGAAAAAGGTCCCACTGGGCCTGTAACTATCTGTATGGTTTAGGGTTAGGGCTTTCTAGCTTGCATGCCTGCTTTGGCACCTCACCTCTTCGGGGTGAGGTGGTGTCACGGAGACACAGACTTCCCCCCCCTGGGGGAGGGAGCCCTGGTCTTTCTGTCACCCCTCGACCTCAGGTGCCAAGTCAGCTCCGCCTGTCATCAGTGGTGGGGAAAATAAAACCCCTGTATTTTATTTTCATGTATCTTAGACTGCGAATCACCCGAGCACCTCGTCCCAGCTTCACAGAGTTTGTGGAGACTGTAAAAACACGCGTATAACCCACCGTCGTCCGTTATACCCACCGTTTATTTCACTGTCTCTATTAAATTTTCACGACGTTGATTTAAAAAAAAAATCAAATCGAGGACATATCGTTAACACTGTGTCATAAGTACCTGGAAAGTACCTGAAATTCAAAGGTAGTACCTTGTACCTTACCTGCGCAACGCCCCCTAGTACCTGTACCTGTACCTGTGCCTACTCTTCCTAGACCCAAAGTACCTGTACCTGTACCTGACCCCCAAAATCTCAAAATCGAGAGTACCTGAAGGTAAAGGTATTACCTGTGCAGGGCCCTGATGAACGATGTTCACGATCAAATTAGCGATACCGAACCCTCGCCTGCTCACACGACAGCACTTGTATGTGTTGGATCTTGGATACAGTACTGTCGAGTGTCACTGTACAGTACTGTCGTGTGTCACGATACTCGAACACACGACAGACGACAGCGAGAGCGACAGCAGATGATACCGTCTCAGCACCTCACCAGCAACATCCATATTAATATTCGATATTGATATAGACCGAAAACCAGCCAGATTGCGATAGCAGGTCGATCTGAAAGCAGCTAGAACAGCTCATATTGACCAGCTGCTTAGTTCAGACCTTGTGCGTGCGGATAATCGAGCTCAGTTATGGCCCTGCATACTTTCGGGGCCGTATATAATGTCTCCTCACCACGGCATGTGTTTGATCGTCTAACCGTAGGGAAATTTGGGCGTTCAAGATGCATAGTGGCAGATCAAGCTAAGGTTTTGCCCCGGAAACTTTTGCTACACACAGTTTGTCGCAGTAAAGGCCAACGGCGTACGGGAAGATTCCCTACCACTCACCTATCCCCAACTCCGAAAGAGTGGCGCGACTCAGCCGCAGGCATCTTCTTTTCCTGACTCCACTATAGAGGGCGAGCACGTTGGAAAATGATGTTGTAGTAATATGTTTGCGATGTAGAAGATACAAGCCGTTGTCATCAACTTGAGTACTGATTTGCTCCAACACAGAGTTGCTCACTACCAAAGGAATGTGTGACACATTCCAGGAAGATGCACATTCAGGTGATCTTATATACGTAAAGCCTTCACTTCTTGGTTTTATTTTGCTGGTTTTTATGCTTTCTGGCACAACTGGTCGTAATGAATTACTGTTTGTAGCCCTTATGACTGAGAGATTAGAGAGCGTTTGACCCTCGGTATGAAAAATGTTCAACGGCGTTGAGAGATCGACCAAGCAGCTGCCTCATATCATATTACCCAAAGTATCGAGGTTCCGCGAAAGAATGATACCACAGCAAAAGCGAAGGGGAGGGAAGCGTTTTGCTCTCTTCATAGTTGACGTTCAAACAAGTATTGGCCTTCAGCGCCACCATTGATGGGTGAAATTAATTTTGAATTGAACTTAATTTGCTGTCTGGGCTTTATTCATAATGGTGGGGGAGTACGCGTTACTTCGCTGCCACGCGATGCTTGGTACCGAAGCTGTCTCTACCTACTATCTTAACTTCACTACCTTGCAGAGATGAACTTGTTTAGAGTGTGAACGCACTTGCGCCTGCAGATGGGTTTGGTCGCCCTGAGGAAGGGGAATCCCTTGTGCAGGCGGATACTGGATCCTATTAACCGGACGCCATAAGGTACGCTGACTTGAAATCCGCGTCCACTGTAGTACAACGCAACCGTCAGCAAAGTCCTAGCTTTACAGATATGGGAATTGCGAAAAAGTAAGCACAAATTTTTGCTCTCATCCCAGCTCTTCCCTGTGAGATCCGCAACATTCTCTGAGCGGCAAACCTCGTATCATGGCAATGCGGGAATGTCAGGACTGGTACGACGCCTTTGTGCTCGAGGCAGAGGCCTGCAGTCCAGGCGCCAGGCAGGCCGCTTCTCTCCCACAGCCACCTCCCCATGCTAGGCCCCTTCGACGTTACTACTGGAGGCATTATCACCATGCTTAAATTGTCCTGCATTCCTCTGCCTTGATGCGCACATACAACTGCCTCCTGACAAGGCGGCTGCAATGGGAAGGGGAAGGGATGAATCTGGGCAGAGCTTTGTCCTGCGGCCTTTTTGCAACCCGTGGCTCGATCCCAGAGCACTGCTTACAGCGCATGGCAGGTCACGGCACACCTCCCTGCCAGCACACAGCCCACTCCTCATGGAAGCGGGGCTGACGTGGAGTCAGTAAGAGCCGGACATGGGGTTAGGACAAGTTATTGAAGACTGGTGACAGATAACCTGCCTGTATCTGAGCTGCCTCGGGTTGCTAGCTCCGCGTTAGCAAAACCCTAAAAGAAGTCACTTCGTACAGTTGGCACACTCACTCGCAGCAGTAACCTAGTACTAAGTCTTTGATGGCTCACTTCGAGCGGCGGCCGTATCAGCGCAGATCCTGATTTCCCACTTGCAGCATTGCCTATTGCTGGTGTTAGATTACCCAACTGGGGCAGCTTTGGTTTCAGCCCAGCTCCCGAATCCTGACCTGCTTCACTGGCCCATTTCTCATGTTGGACACCTCACTGAGAGCGGCAGCCATCACTTCAGGCTTACGTGCTGAAGCCGAGGTCCTCGCCGCCGCCACCAACCCCGAGGATTTGCTCCAACAGCTCAAAGGCCTCAGCTTGGTGGTGCTGCCTTCGCCTGCTCTTGGCTATTGTTCTTCAACGCATACCCCTGAGCGGAGCATGGGTCACATTAAACTGAGCATGCATGGGTTACATTAAGGGAGCGGCACGCATGTCAGGAGGTAAGGGCCGTGTTTGGCAGGACGTTCAAAGCATTGACACGTGTGACTGGAACACGGCGTTTGATCGTGACGCGGGGTGCAGAGCGTACGATCCACGTGAAGGGAGCAAGCGATTGCATGTGTTGGAATATGTGGAGGGTTTACCACATAGTAATGGGGCAAAGGGTTGAAAGGGTGCTGCTGCTGCGCTTGCAGCTGGCCTCGGACGAAAAGTTCCAGCTCAACTATGAAAATATCGGTACAGCCTGCTCAAATCCACCACACTAGCACGTTTTGAGCCCAGCTTGCGGGGCCTTGACAGAGTTGTATGCTGACGTGGCGGCTCCCCGAGTGCTCCAAGGGTGTCGGTCACTGCCGCTCCGCTGAGCTGGCTGGCCAGGAGCTGCGGCTGATGTGAATATTCCGCGACTGCAGCTCACAGTCACGTGCAGCCCTATCAAAGCTGTCAGGTCAATCAAATCTTTCGTGCGCGAGCAGAGTCTGTCGCATAAGAGCAATTAAGTGGAACTGAGCACGGACGTGTCATCGTCATCAGTGTTGGAGGAAGTGACGAATGTGGAACACTTCCTACATTTTTCATCTGTGATAAATGAGGCCAAGCGTCTCTCTCGGATCATCTTTCCGTTTCGTTTTTGAATCGGCACGGGCATGCCTCGGTCAGTCAGAATGCAGACCGTACCGCGGCGTACTGATGTCGCATCCGAGATGTAAGTCGCTTCATTGGTTTACCTGGGCGACTTCGCTTCGCTTTATTGGTTTACCTGGGCGACTTCGCTTCGCTTCATTAGTTTACCTGGGCGACTTCGCTTTGCTTCAATGGTTACCTGGGCGACTTCGCTTCGCTTCGTGGTTTACCTGGGCGACTTCGCTTTGCTTCATTAGTTTACCTGGGCGACTTCGCTTCGGCTGTGGTTTACCTGGGCGACTTCGCCGCTCCGTGGTTGACCTGGGCGACTTCGGCTTCGCTAGTTTACCTGGGCGCCTTGCTTGCTTCGTGGTTTACCTGGGCGCCTTCCCTTCGCTTTATTAGTTTACCTGGGCGCCTTCCCTTCGCTTCCGTGGTTTACCTGGGCGACTTTGCTTCGCTTCATTCGTTTACCTGGGCGACTTCGCTTTGCTTCATTAGTTTACCTGGGCGACTTCGCTTCGCTCCACGAGCTTGAACGGCACAGTGATAGTGGACGCTCCACAATCCACAAACAGAACCGATGCTGCGCGCCCCACTGGACATCAACATTTAGTCTTGGCTCCTACCCTGACAGTTGGGGGCTCACTGCTGGTCTTCCTCCGATCCTCCTCCCAATGCCGAGCTTCTCTCATCGAACTCACAAGCAGCCAGGGGAGCTACGTGAATCATGTATTTTGCCATTAACAACTTCTATTACATCTTCTCAGCTGCCAAGAGGGTGAAACGTCACGCATGGGAGGCATATTGGTACAACACTGTGAGTCGATGGGGTTGACGATGCAGGACGAGTCGATGAGCAAATTAGGTGGCAAAGCCCAAGATTCCTCGCCGCCATCGCCGACCAGGTCTCTAATCCATCCACCTTCTGCTGCTGCTCCTTCGACCACTAAAGACCATGAAACGTGTCACTGCCATGCGAACGCGTCCCGCCAGCCCGGCCATATGACCACGTCCTGCCACCACCGTCATACAAACGCATCTCGCCAGCACCGTCATACGACCGCAACCCGCCAGCACGGTCACACAAACGCGTCTCGCCACCACCGTGCTGCGACGCATCTCGCCACCACCGTCATACAAACGCATCCCGCCACCACCGTGCTGCGAATGCATCTCGCCACCACCGTCATACAAACGCGTCTCGCCACCACCGTGCTGCGAACGCATCTCGCCACCACCGTCATACAAACGCGTCTCGCCACCACCGTGCTGCGAACGCATCTCGCCACCACCGTCATACAAACGCGTCTCGCCGCCACCGTCATGCGAACGCATCTCGCCACCACCGTCATGCGAACGCTTCTCGCCACCACCGTCATACAAACGTGTCTCGCCACCACCGTCATACAAGGCGTCGCCGCCACCGTCATGCGGCGCATCTCGCCACCACCGTCATGCGAACGCTTCTCGCCACCACCGTCATACAAACGTGTCTCGCCACCACCGTCATGCAAACGCGTCCTGCCACCACCGTCATGCAAACGCTTTTCGCCACTACCGTCATACAAACACGTCCTGCCACCACCGTGATGGGAACGCATCTCGCCACCACAGTCATACAAACGCGTCTCGCCACCACCGTCATACAAACGCATCCCGCCAGCCCCGCCATATGAACGCGACCTGCCAGTATTACAAAGTACCCGCATGCTTGTTGCACGTGATATATGAGATCCACTGACCAATCAATGCTATTTGTTTCTACTGCTGGACACTTGAACTTCTCCACACGCCACCACCTCATTGGACCAGGAGAGTCACTGCGGAATGCCGAGGAGTTCTCGGCACATGGCCTGACAGAACAAGCAAATGGTGCCGAGTCGGTCAAACAGCGCCTGGCTGTCATGCGCCTCCTCGCGAGGAACAAACAAATGGTGCCGAGTCGGCCAAACAGCGCCTGGCTGCCATGCGCCTCCTCGCGAGGAACATGTGTGGCTCACGGAAAGCGGGACCGGGCTTTCAGGTGGACGGGGAAGGGGTGCTCCGGGGGAAGGAGGGCGGCCTCTCTATATCCCATCGATTTGTGGTGGTGGAGTATGACAAAGGATATATTTTTGGTCGCGTTCGCTACGCCCCGCCAGAGCTTCCAGGTCGGTTGCCGTCCTTTCTATCCACACCCACCTATCATGCAGTTTATACTATTTATGACTCACCTTGTCCTCCATATTTGGCACGATCATGCTGATGTGGCTGGCCATCGTAACGTGGGATCGCTTCTCCTCCTTCCCGTCTGTAGTGGCAATGCCCCCCTCCCCCCTTCCATTCACATTATCTGGTGATACCACGCCCTCTGACATCTTACCTGCTGATCATATTTCAATCTATGGGACCACTCCCTATTTCATGTGATTCCTTTCAGTTGCTTTCCACCTCCGACGCGCGTCAGCCCTTGGGACCGTCGCCATATACGGCGAACGAATATGACTGAACTGCAGAGGGAGGGGTTGCCGGGGCGAGGTCGCGGCAGAGGGCGCAGACTTCTCCAAGAAACCCCACAATTTCTGTGCCGGGTTGCCCCCAGAACTCGCGGCAGTCGCTGTCAGCATTGCGCTCGGCAATCGGGACCTCAGGTGAGGAATCCACGTCGGCAATGCGTGCTGACTGACTAGGACCTCAGGTGAGGGCGCCACGTTGGCAATGCGTGCTGACTGTCTAGGACCTCAGGTGAGGGCGCCACATCGGCAATGCGTGGTGACTGACTAGGACCTCAGGTGAGGGCGCCACATCGGCACTGCGTGCTGACTGACTAGGACCTCAGTTGAGGGCGCCACATCGGCACTGCGTGCTGACTGACTAGGACCTCAGTTGAGGGCGCTACATCGGCAATGCGTGGTGACTGACTAGGACCTCAGGTGAGGGCGCTACGTCGGCATTGCGTGGCTGTGTATGCAGTGGCTGCAGGCAGCATCCTCCACGGTTTCATTGACGGCTGTTGCGCTGAAAATGCATGCAGTGGCTGCAGGCTGCATCCTCCACGGTTTCATTGACGGCTGTTGCGCTGAAAATGTATGCAGTGGCTGCAGGCGGCATCCTCCACGGTTTTATTGACGGCTGTTGCGCTGAAAGTGTATGCAGTGGCTGCAGGCAGCGGTGCTCGAATCTGAGGGATGGTCAACACTGACTGCTCTGGAGGGGGGTTGGAGGCGGCTGCAGGAGGGAGGACGGGGGCCGCCGCCGCCTGCTGGACCCGTGCTGCGGCAGTGGCACAGTGCTCTTCGAGGCCTGGAAACGCGGGATGGATGTACGGTGCGTGCATGTTGGGAAGGGGGGGGGCTCTAGCGGAAGGAATATGCTCCAATGATACAAAGGTGGCCACTTAGGAGCGGCTGAGATGTGCCCTGCTGGG